>JAQGBW010000917.1:0-31876 GCA_034698625.1 Julus scanicus | reverse complement strand
ATCAACTTTTATACTTGGCCTAACTGACCATCGTTTAAGTATAAGGCAACACTCAATTTATAGGCAAAATGCAAGGGAAATCAATGGTAATATAAAAGTTACACTTTATCACAACTGAGTTTTTACTGACTGTAACTTGTCATCTGCGGAGCATAAAGTACTATAAAAACGACGAGTTAGTCCCTACTTTGTTTTATCCATTTGAACATTAGTTTCCATGTTGTCATTTTTGTTTTGGAAGCAGTATGAAGAAGTTTGAGGGGTTAGAGGGCCCTTACTACTCTTTGTTCTGCATTTTTCAGCACTGAATTGAAAATGCAGGCTTTTGTTTGGATGTACAAAGCAAGATCAGCCCTAGTGGGGACAAATAAAATAAAACATGCCTTAATAAAAGAGATGAAATACAGAATGTGACAGATAGACACATCCACGTATGTTGTAGACAATATGAAAAATTCCGGAAAATTGCGTGACATCATTTATGGACAACTTGAAGCATACTTGGCCAACACCCTTTGTGTACCAGTAGCTTTTAATTTTCATGGAAAGTGATCGTATAGAAATTGAAGTGGCTTTTTTTCCACATTATAGCCACGTAATGACCGATTATTTTCATAGTTTTGTTGTCTGGAATTTCGCAAATGTCGATAAAAACGGCTGGGCATTTCTGGCCCTTTTCCATTTTTTTTTTTACCAGACACTTTTTATGGGCATAGTTAAAATTTAAAGACCGTATAGCAAATTACAAGTTCTCCGTGTGTGCCAATGAATCGATTGGGTTTCAGAACGGGTTCATCGAGTGAATTTTTATGGATCAGAGATACACCGCAAATGGGCGTTTGTGTTTTATGTGTATCCAACAAATGATTATTTAGTAATAATCTGCAGGATAGTGAATCGGGCGGATCAATGGCGCCTCACGCAACCCTTTTTTGTGCATGGATATGCGTGCGAGCCTCCCTTGCTTTTCTCGTTTGATAAGTTGCACGAAGCGGGGCATTCATTGAAATCTGGTTATAATAACTCGGCTTTTGGACGTAATAAAAATATCTAGGCCTCCATCCACGTGTTATCACATCGACTATAAAATCTACCTTCTGTGTCATAATGCATGCGATGCAAATAAAGGGATGCCAATGCAAATGGTCCACTTTTAGCCATATGTTCTGCAGATTGAGGCGTCGTTCCTCAATTTTTCAAAAACTTTTCTGTGATTTATCGGAAATGCAATGTTATATCTTAGAAACTACTCCAAGAAACTAAAGTTTGTTGGATGTTCTCAAACTTATCGCAATGGAACCGTTTGCAGAATATTTTAACACTCAATGTTTTAGGGGCTATTGTGTGATAAAAACAATTGAACTTCAAAAGTTATGTGTTTTTTTACAACTTCATCTTGAAAGCTCCAATGGAAAGCAGGAGTATTTTGTGTTACTAATACCATTTTTGGGTTTAAGAATGTAAACAGATAACTAATTCGGAATACGACTTATTGTATCACGTGTTGTAAACTCCGGTTGAATGATTTTTATTGTGTAAATAGCGTTGATCGAGCCATATAAAAGATTTCAATTAACATGACTTTTATTCGTGGCATTCGAAATGAATGCAAAATTGGAAAGTTTTTTGCACGTCCTTATCAACAAACTGATACTAAATATTTAATTATAATTCCGTAAAAAAAGAAGAATACTAAAAACGACTTTTGGTTCTTAGCAAAGGAATTTGAGGTCCCTTGTTTGGCATTTCGCTTGCGTATTTGTAGCCTTGCCCACAATGTATATGGTGCGCATGTATTCTGGTTACGATAGCATGCCCATATATGATCTTGTCAGCAAAGGGTTACTGTGCCTGTAAAATTTTATATTGCTAAGATTGGACTGCCTGACCTGACATGTACCGAGATAAAGTCCCATAAATGTGAACTTTGTGTGTCAAAAATTTAGAGATGCACGCAATGGTAATTCGAAATAAGGTGACACTTCAATAAAAAATAAATTACGACCAAATAAAAACTTTATATATTTTTTTTTCTGTTGTAAGCAACAGAAATTCTACGCAGTCAACAAAGTAATAGATAATACACATGTTTCGACTTTTAATAGATTTTTCTTCTCCAAGATTACACTCGCTAGTTATTCTAACGTTTCGCCAATTGCGCAGACGCATTGCTGAATTTACTTGTTATTTTACGCTGTAAAATTTTATGTCCAAAACTATCAAAGTTAAGTTTTCGTTAAATTTATTATTATTATAATTGCTTTAATATGAACATTTTTATAACCATCATTTATGGCAATGGCCCCAAAACTATGTCGCAGTATTTACAAATATGTTATAGAGTTTGTACAAAATAAAATATTAATTGTGAGATACCCTAATATTTCAAATTGGATAATGTAAATAAGTACTGCAGGATTAATTGGATTTTTAAGTAAATATGACATTTTATTTAATGTATTGAAATTCTTTTATAAACAATGGTAAAATCCTTGTTCACATGCCGTACTGGTAGTGATGACAGCAGTTTTGCTATTTATTAAGAACTATATTTCTGGAAAAACTGATAAAACATCCAACATGGTAGTTAGATTATTATATCTTAAGTTAGCATGTGAATTTCTTCATGTATACAAAAACATTACAATACTTAGTTTGGTATAACTGGCTTTAAAACTTATATCGATGGCGAATTCGACGTATAAAAACAACGGTAAATCTACGTTATCAAACAAAAATTAATAAGCAAATTCAATACAGTTATGATGTAATAAGTTTATGATTTTACAATGTTATCGTTAGGAACTTTCCTTTATATCTTTATTAAATGATAAAACTTCAATTACCGTCAATTATTAAGTGACCATCTAGATAACCTTAATTATATTTCATAAAATCCCTTGAAAAAGTTGAGATGATTTCAAATTATGAAAATGTTAGGATTGAAACCAAGCATCACCCAGAGCTGCGTATTATAAGATGGAGCAAGTACTCATCTTCAGATCCTTGAAATTGAACTTGTTCATGTTTTTCTTTTTTTTAGCGGCATGTAGGTCAAAGTATATAAAAATGCTTTTTGGCGTGATGTACCTATATGCCCCATTTTGCCTCCCATCCATGAGCAACAACAAAAGCACAACTTTTACAACTTCACGGGCCAGCAGTAATAAATTTAATGTCCATTTTTATGAGATTTAAATGCATGCATGATTACGTCCTTTGATCGAAATATAAACATGTTAAATCATAAAAAAATCATTATGTTTTAGTTATAAGCCATGTGATAGCGAGATAACTACACGTGTTCGTAAATTTGCTGCCCTGACTATCGATTTCCGACAAGTACAACGGAAAAGTGGGGGGAAATGGAGGGAGAAAAAAAAATTGCACAGAAGGAAAATTAGTGCGATCTTCTTCCTGGAGCCCAATGGGATATTAAGTACCCCTGGGGTGTTTATTGCATAATTATCTAGCAGATTTCAATAAATCTATAAAATCCACATCGAGATAGAGCGACGAGAGCAGAGAAAAAATGGCTGATGTTGGGAATTTGTTAATCCCCCCTATAGCTCACGTCATTCAAAAACGTGCTTTGATTACCCGCTATTAATTGTGTGACTGATTACACCTTTCTTGGCTGCAAACACTCTGCCTAGACCCAATGCCCAGTTATGTTCAGGTGTTGGCTGTAAAAACAGCGTTTACGACCCAATTTTCTAGTTGCAATTCTCAATGTACACAATGCATACTCTATGTTCGTGATTGTCATTTCATATTAAGTGGCAATTACACGTTTTATGTGCGTTTTATATGTGTTAATTGGCTTAGGTAAAGTTTAATTTGTTGAAGAATAAAGTTCCATAAAGTTTGAGCATAAAGATCGTTCGTTGACTCATGTAAACTGATATACAACATGCTGTATAGGATGGGCATTTCTATAAACAAAAAATGAAGTAAATCATTTATTTGATGACCAGCTTTTACAAACTAAAAAATTTTATTAGTCTAAAAGTACATTTCAGAAAATTGTTGCATGTCATTCATATTATGCTCTCATATCCATAAAAATAAAACGAGCAAATTCTCCAACTGCTATCATGAGGTGAAGCACAACTGTTTAATAATTGAAATATATTTCATCCTATACTATAGTATAACTCACACTACTGTTTGACTACTATAGGCATATACTATGAATAGGTCATATAATGTGATAGTATTGAGGTGATATACTCACATAAGCACATAAGCAAACAAAATATAAATAACACCTATGCTGAATATTTGTTCTCCAAAATTGGGTTTAACTTCTATTCTCAGAAAAGTGTAACTGGAATGCAAATACGGACAATCGATAGTTGGGTCGCTCGAGGGATGGAATTGGATCATTATCATTCTCATTCCAAAAAAAAAATTACGAAATTAGGAGAAAGGCGTGGAAAACTGAGGGTGTTTTAATGACTACATGGGAAAGTGGATCAAGAATGACAAATGGATAATGTTGATGCATGATGTCATGGATTAAGGATCAACAGAATACCATTGATAAGACCCCAAAAACAAATTATGCTCCGATGATAAACGCCTGCTTATAAAAATGTGTTAGCCTTCGTGCGACTCATGGATGGCGCCACAATCTCTTTATTGCAAACATTGTATCCTTTTATATCTTAAACAACGAAACATGTGCTTACAAATAGTTGCTAAACTGGATATTTTGACAGTGGACGATCATCACTATCATGTTTTAGAATGCTCTGACTTCATTCCCAACAAATGGGAAAAGCAATATGTGATTAAGATATTTCAATGATGATGGGTATTATCACTCCATTTTAAATTCCTAAATAACTTTAATGCCTTGAATAAGTAAATGTTAATGTTTGTCAGCCTTAAATGGAATGAATTAAATACTGTATTTATAGTTTAGGATTCTAGATTCGACCAGCAGAATTATTCTTGCTTACCAACTTTTAACGATGCTGTACTTAATTTTCTTATTTTTTATGTTACACTTTCTCCCCTAGTAGATTTGATTATACAGAGAAACGTGACCTGATATCATATTTGTCAACACTTTATAAACATCCCATGGGGTGCTGATGTCAGTTGCAATTAATGATCATTTTCCAAGTCATGCCACTCGATTAAGATTCTCCATGTTCAGCATATAGGTGTTTTATGCAGATTTTTAGTTGCTATTTTGCCCTCATCTTATTAATTAGGTATACAATTTCATGGGAATGCCTCGGATACATCATGGAGTAAAAATTTACACAATGATAATACATCATTATTAAGGTGGATATTTCACAACGAGTTTAAGGCCATGAACATAAAAACAACTACATCTCATTTTCTCTTTTGACAGTACAATGCACACATTCTCTCTCGCTCTGAAGATGCTTAGAGAAATATTGAGTAAATTTCAGTAAATTTCAACACTAAACTCTTTTACTCATAACTCAACTTTTCAGTTGATCTGTGGAGCATTTGCTTTTAAAGCAGAGTTTTTCATATGCTTTGAGCATAGTTTCTTCTCTGAAGTCAACAATGACGTCGTCCCTGTCCCTTGGCAACTGAAAAGTTTAGATGAATAAGTAGGCCTGTCGTTTGAAAATCATACCTGGAAAATGTGTAACAAGATCGTTTTTCGGTACTAGGTTACTGTGTTATTTTTTACGACCTAAGCACTTATTAAAATAGGCCTGTGTGTTTTGAGGGTTTACCTCAATTTCAGGTAAAAATACTCGGACGTTTATCCCCTCTCCCGACCACTCTCTCTTCAACTAGTTCATTTTGGGAGTTGCTACAACACTTCATTATGTTGCAACCCGAGGAGTTTACCATGGTCCCCCTTGCTACGACCCCGGGCCAAATCGAGCTGAAACCCGCAAAAATTGGGGCCCGGATGTGCTGAAGAACAGGGAGAGGGGTTGACCTTTGACCCCTTCGCTCGTGTGGTCAACTCCGGACCTTGGGAGCCAGCATGCAGGTATAAGGTGGAGTAGGGCCTCAGAAAGTACAAATGATGGAGGGGAAACTTTTGGCCCAGGGTCGCACTGCAGCTCCTGAATGGGGGAAAATTGGGATGAATCCGTTGCAAAGCTAGGTTTCTTGGTGTTGTTGCAGTATCTAAATATCTGAAACTTCCCATAAGAATATTCATTATTTGTAAGGCAGGGCCTACCAAATCCCTGTATGAAAAATCGCATGTCATGGAGGAAGTCATTTCTAACTAATTGCAAACAATATTTTGTTATATTTTTAAAATTTGTTTTCTGTTTTCTTTTCTGCTATTGTCATGTTCCAACAAGAAGACTTGTGTTGCAAGTAATGATCTTCTTGTCAGCCAATACTTCTGCTGCACCTTGTACACTCAACCCGGAAGGAGTAATATTCTCAGAAAGTAACTGCATGCAAACGGATGACCAAAATGTGTTTGCAATGTTATGGGGTGCCACGGTTGGTTGGCCAAGGAGAGTGAAAGGGCTTCCAACTGGCCATCCATTGTTGGTGCTTGCAAGGGACATTGGACACAGGGCCTGCATCGGTGTTCTTGACCATTGAAGAAAACAACATAAACGGTCAATGCGCCACGGTAAGTTATGATAAATCGGTATAGTGGAGGGTCTTATTGGGTCGCACGTCCACCAAGTGACCATCTGCACGGTGTTCATTGTGGAGTGCGCCCACTTTACCATTGACATCTGGGTCCGAGAAGGTGCAAGATCAAGGTTACTCGGACCTTACTCTTATTGACGTAATGGTCAACATCTTTTTTTCTATCACCTTATTCCGGCCATAAATGCCCCTTGGGCCAATATTATATGACGAAGGACCACGAACAATTGATGCCCATTGACCACGACAAAAAAAAAAAAAAAGCAAGTCCGAAAAGAAAATGAAAGAAAAGAAAAATCCCCTTATTTTCTTCACTTGACCCCTGCTCGAACCACGGGTTCCCACGGGAAATAACAATCGATCGGTTCTGACCAATGGCCAGATCGGAATCATTGCTAGATCTAATTGAGATCCATGCACTGACCAGTGGTCGAGGCAACGCGCGAAGAAAGGGAATGGGCAGTGGACAATGGCCGCCGTGCTGCAGAAAGATCATCGGACATTTAAGGGGCACAATAGCCGCTACCTGCCCATTGACAGCGGAGGGAACATGTTTTTAGCCCGCATGACTCGATGGATCGGAATGACCCTTACAATATTTCACTAAAAACGTTCCCTGTTGGGTCAACTGGACGGATCCATGCATGACCAAAACAAAAACAGGAAAGCGAAATATAGGCCAGGTGGGCCTCGAGCCGTGTGTTTTTGGTTGCAGTTTTCTAAGCGATGTCATAACGTAGCCAATGCTGCAAACTTTTAAAGATTATTGATGCTACAACATTGATTGTGTAAATATTTCAAAACGACATCAGAAATGTATAGAAAATATATTTAAATTTTAAATTAACCTGTTTTATCAATGAATTTGTACTAATCACTAAATGATAGCGAACTTCTTTTAGTTTACTTTATAGTTAAAACCGGTTTAAACTGGCAATAGTCTAAATTATCAGAGTTTCGTACAACTAAGCAAAAGTAATCCATCCGTTTCTATTGAAGGAATGATGAACTTGGGCACTAAGGTGCATTCTTGTTTTGTCTGTAAAGGTCAAGGATAATTAATTTAGTCTTCTGATATTTCAATCGTTAATTTATTTTCAGCTTGTATACACTGTAGTATAGCCAATTTAATGTCCTAATTTACATACCGCCATTTGCACAGTTTCAAACGTTGATATTTATTGGAAAAACAACCTGTTGCATCGAAGAAATGTACTATTTATAACTTTAAGTAGTTAATTTAGATGCATAGTGAGGCGTGTGCCTGTGGATTAGAAACTTATTTTTAAGACATGCAAATCAACGGTATGATCAGAATTTATAATTATTGACAAATAATTTAGTCGTTACACAACTACGTATCAGGCCTTGTCAAGATAAACTCTAGTTTAATCTGCTTAATGTATAGAAACTAATGGTTATATTGTGCAGCAACTGGTCTCTACCTTCCTTCAGTCTGTTTAGTTGAGTAAAAAAAAAACATTATGCCTACCATTTACAATATCGGATATACTAAAACAAATTTTGTACAGACATGTACGTGTATTTACATATTTGATTTTATCGCTTTTCTTAGTCACTGATAGTATATACTACCTGTATATCAACACAAGGACTTCGTTAGCATGTATCACAGCACGTAAGTCGATTTAAAAAAAAAAAGAAGTATTAGAGGACACGGAAGTGGAACTCCTTGAAATTTTTTAATCGGTTTTGCTAGTTTATGTGCAGTGTATGTCCATTTGTGAACGCAGTACAATACTAAATCTATCTAGGCAACACTGTGAATGTTAGCAGTTTTATTTCTTAAAAAGGGGGGTCCTGTAAGGTAAGCATATTTTATCGGCCAATTCATATTCATGGTAAGCCAGTAAAGTTATTTTTAAACTTTTAAAGCACACGTATGACTGTTTTATAGTTGATAAATAAGTAGCATCAAGATATCTGAGTGTTTAAAAATAAATTGTATTTTATAACTACAAGGATATAAATAGCGCAGGTATATTTTTGCTTAAATTAACCACCATGTAGGATGATATTGCATTCTTCGAAATGTCTTCTCCATTACCAAATCTTTAAGGTGGTCAGACTTCATCATTTCAACTCCTAGCTTGGTAAAACTCAACAGCTATGTCTGACCAATACTACTGGTCTTTCTTCTTGCATGTACATAATTTGCTGATTTAGACAACATTTCAAGACTTAGAAAATGTCAAGAATGACTTCCATCAGATTCTTGCACATTGTACTGTGATCTCCAATTGCTTGTTTTAATGTGCAGTACGCATTTTACTCCCTACCATTATCTTTTTGCTGCCTGTAGTGTATTAAATTGAATTGAAAGTCACTCAAATTTGCTGTACAATTTTGTAAATGGTTGGAACTTCATCCATCATTTTTATTATATAGAAATTTATTGCTTTACAAGATTATTGAAATAGGAGATTGGCGTATTAGATAATTTAGTTTAACCCAAATTAATTAATTATGAAACTGTAGTACGCTATATGGGATTAAGTTGTCTATTGAATTTCTACTCGCATTCTTGGCTTCAAGTTAAACACAGTAGCATATCATACCGAGGCCATCATCATTATCAGAAAATCCCTTAGGATACTTGTTTAAGGTCAAAATATGTAGATAATGTTTCAAGTCTACAAGATATTTTATAGTATTTCAATATTAAGCGAAATTCTTTTACTTCCTAAATCAATGTATGTTTCTGTTTGGTAGGTTGAAAACCTATTCTTATTCCATCAGCAACCCAAAACAAACAAAAATCACAACGATGGGAATACCTATAACTAAAATGCATAGAAACTAACAAAATATTATCCATTGTTGCTTGCCTTTTCAATTTGAGTGTACAGTTTCCACACAAATGTTGTTGTTGAAAGTATCATTGTATATTTCTCATGGAAACAGTTACTATAATGTATTACAATTTTTAATAGTACTGCAAGCAGATGTTTCTGGTTAGAATCATTTCAGTAAATTAGCCACTATCTTATAATTATGTGATTTAACGTTATAATCGTCCCTCTTTTCACTCATCTATGATAAAAACCAAAGAATTAAATAACATGTTAGTTTCACCATTCTCAATATTTTGTAAATCACTTGTGAATGTAGGCCTCATAAAGCCGGGTCTCCACCAAGACGTATGTACATATACATGTACGTATAAACACGTTTTTACAAACATATGCAAAAACGTTTGCCCTCCGGGTTTGTTTCAGCCGCAATTTTTTAAATATATGTAAATATCAAAATTGTACAGCTATTAAAGACATTTAATAGGTGCACAATTTTGATATTTATATATATATTTACAAAATGGTATCCGAAACAAACCCGGTGTGTATATATACGTAGTATACTATGTACATATATGTCTTGGAGAAGAGCCGGCTTTAGAGATCATAAGGCACCTAACCGGATCAGTCTTGATTTATAAATTACTGCTTTTCGTCCATGTCAAGTTTGAATGTACACCACTACATCTATGCAGTCTAAATAAGATGTAAATAACATTATAAAACACATGATTAGAATATTTATTAATGAATAGCTGCCTGAATACATTAGCGTGATAATAAGAATTTAAAATGCTGGCCTTCAGCAGTTAATTTGAATAGCAAATGCGGAAGTGATATGCCTATGTTCATTGGGTGTCAGGTTTCCATTTCAGTATTACAGAAACCATCCCAATGTTCATTTTAAAAATGGCGACGATTTTTCTTGATGCATACTTCTTCATTCATCTTAAGTATTGTTTTTCAAACGATCAAATGCCTTGTTATTTAGAGTTATCCTGTTTGTATTACACGCATTGTCGAGTTGCACATCATTTAATGCACTAAATATATCAAATTTTATTTGATATAGTATACAATAAATATCACAAAGTATCACAATAGATATGAGAGAACATTTGGAACTATGCAATGTAGATTGAATATCTTCTAAACCACAAGAGAAACAGAAAATAAATCACTTAATTCTAAAACACTATTATGCTGCTGCATATATTGTCACAATAACATATAATATATAGTTCTATACCGAGTTCAAGGGTCAGTTAAAAAGACATTTTAGAAAATATCTTCAATATTTTATGTGCACGTAACATATGAAACTTGTGCTAATATGTTTAAAATGGGCCTACAGTTTACCATAATACCCACATCAAAATCATAAATCATAGCAGGTAGTTAGTTAACCATTGTGCCCATTCCTTGTATGTCATTTGATGCTTTATTTATTCACGTTTTTTGCCCATTGTTCATTGTTAACCTTTTTCATGGAAAGAACAAGGGGTCCTATTTTTTAACCATTGAGGGTATTTGACTTGTAATAATGAACAATTAAGAGAAGGTTACTTATAGGACAAACGATTGTGAATGAGTTCATGAACAATGTCCTTAGAGTACATTTGCCTGTTACACAACTGTGGATAAAGTTGTGGTCAGTATTATTGGCATCGACATATGTACATATATGATGATGTAGCTGTAAAAGTTTGTTTTTGGTAAATTAAATTGAGAATTTAAGATTTCAAAATATGTTCTTGCCTATACTTAATTGTATTGTCCAAATGGTGATTCAAATATAAAAGCACGTATGAAACAATCAAAAATGTTTGGGAGTGGCCATTTTATGAGCTTGTCTAATGTGCAAAATGGCAGATGTTTTATTGTCCAAGGACACATTGTAAGTTATGTAGCTTGTTTTAAATATCTTACTAAAACATTTGCCTGTAATGTATATTTATTACATATTATAACCCATTTGTATTTACTCCATGATCTCAATAATCTCTTATTTAATAATGGGCTATAACAGCCGCAGTAACAAGAATCTATTAATAATCTGCTACATAGTAGCCATCTTAATAGCCTCCAATCATATAAATACTTACAATGTGTTCATTTTGCATAAGAAATATATAAAATAATAGCAAACTTTTAAATTTCAGCCATAATACATATGTGCAGAAATTAGTACAAGTTGCAATCATGTCAATTGTGCACTTGAAAATACTACACTTGTGGTTAAACAAGTTTTCTGATGTGCAGTCCATGTCTGATTCATTATTTGTAAGAATTTTGCAAATAATGTTTATGCAAATGTTAAGATAATGACATAACATACCTTATTTGATGGTGATTGTGTTTCAAAAATAAGTTTTTTGAGGGGAAAATGCTTGAAATAATCCATTTCTTTTTTCTTCCAATGTTTGCAAATCCACTTATGTCCAACAGATGTCATTTCACACATGTCAAATCAATTTGTGAAATTTAAATATGTGTCAATTTCTGATAAGTAGACATCATTGGTGCAGCTCCTACAATTCCATGATTGTTGATGAAAGGATGGAACATGTCACTTTAGTTGCCAGATATAACCCACTGTCCTCTGTCATTGCCTGTTTTTCTACTGGATATCAACCCTTGTTGCTATTAGTAAATATGGCCTACGTCATATCATGTCTAGACTTTTGCAGTTTGAGACATCTAAGATGCCTCACCTGCTTTATATTCACTTCTTTTGCTTTTTTACATACATAGGATAAAACATGTTGTCTGGTACATTCTGGTTGGTAATGGCATCATCAGTGCCATTTGTTTGTGCATGTTTTTTGTTGCAATTGATGGGAAGGAAAGATGTGCATAAAAATGTCTTTTCTGAGAACTTCCCCCCAATTGAATGAATTCATTATGATAAAAGCTAATAACCTCACTAAATTATTATCAATGTTATTGACTTGATGTATGCAATTTGACTACATTTTATTTTTGAAAGATTGCATTTGGATTTAATTTAAAGGTGCAATTATGTTAAGAAATGTAAAGAAATCAGCACTTCGTGATTAACAATATACCTCCTCGATTTATTATTCGTATTGCGGCATGCATTGTCATTGTAGGTTTTAAATGTTTTGTGTACGTAAATATGTAACGTGGCAACATATCCATGAATGCTAAAATTGCATGCTACCTGTGTTTGCCAATGTTATATTCGTGTTTTGGAAAAAAATGTTACCAATTTACTTCATGAACTTGGTGATTTCTGAAACTTTTTGAAAACTGGAATTTGAACAATAATAATAGTTTTTAAAATGTTTATTTTATTTGTAATCGGTCATAAATCAATAAACAAAGTCATAAGATGTGAAAGCCATAACCTCAGTTTTAACTTAGAAATTCACTATATAGAAATGGCTTGTAATATATTCCACGTGCATTACCGTGAAATAAAACGAGGAGACCGAAATGTTTTGAACCGATGATGTTTTGAAAATTACTCAAAGTGTATTACATTTTTTAAAAATATTTTTATGTAAATCTGATTGCATTTAAGAGTGAAATTCAAATCTGAATTTACAATTTCATAAGGATTCCTACTTAAAATGTATGTGTGTGAATTAAGAATAGAAATTTGATTTGTTTATTCACATAATTTCTGTGCAAATTAGTGCCATTAAACGAAGAAGTGAGTGGGCTTTTAAATAGAAATGATGAAGATTCAAGTTTGTTGTTGATTGCTTTCTGAGATTTTAAGTATGTTTGTTGAACTCGGCTCAATGACCGATGCAATGGCCGTTCCAATGCTATGAATTACATCTAAAATCAGAAACATAAGAGTAGGTCCATTTTGCGAAGTGAACGCCTATTATAAAACTTGAGTGACATCCAATGTTTCTATGCAGGCGTTTTCAGATAAAAACATACTTAACAAGAAAATTTAACCTTCACAATGTTGGCCATTCACTCTCCAATATGATTGCGAACCTGTTATTTAACTACGACCGTTAAGGTGTAACATGTTGTGCAAGTGTAGGTATCCAAACAATTTCCTCACAAGTAAATTATGGTTTCTTGGAAGTTCTTAATGCTATATTATTTATAACAAAAATGTGTCATACAACAGAAATTGCACGTATCATGAACCTCGTGGAACTTCTATACCTGCGTTGATTTTCACAAAAGTGAAAAAATGTTTGTTCGTGTGTGCCCTATGACTTCTATAGCAATTTATGTTGGTGGTAAGTTCATGTAACTAGTCTTAATATTAATATAAAATGTCAAATTAAAATGTTTTATTTATTTTCTGTTTAAGTTTTTGTTGTAAATTTGAAAACGCAGTTGATGGCAAGGAAGATTTAAAAAGAGCCTGCACAATGGGATGTTAAATGTGCTGTAATCCTTACCTTTTTCAAAATGTAGGCCAACTGTGACATGGACTTGGCAGAATTATATAATAGTTCTGAGGATGCAGCTGACCCCAAGGCAGGGGTGTAACTGTTCTGTAAAAGTTTGACAAGAAACGAGAGTGAGTACCGTTGGTGAAGGACTAGTATATACTAAAAAAATAGAAGAGGGAAATGATAGAAAAATTCAACCAAAAAATGAACAAAAAAGCAAAATCGCAGCAGGAGGAAGGATGGAAAAAAGTTTTCATTAGCTATTACGTTTAGATAGCGTAATAAAAGTAGCTTTGATAAATGTCACTTCATGTTATCATCTGAATGTAGAAGTACATAGAATACTTATCCCCAAACATACCCAATGCATTTTCCACTCATCTCCCCCAATCCACCTTTGACCCAGGTTGTTATGCAAGCTAAATACCATCAAGCAAAAGCTTGAGCCAATCGTGATATACGTTGTTGCTTTTTGGTCATTTTATTTTACTAAGTTATACAAAGAAACAAATCAGGTTCTACTCCTACGGTAGTTTTCGAAGGTGGCAAGGTCATCTTGTGCAAAGTCACCTCCAACACAGATGACCAATTTTACGAGCGACACGTCCTCCTCTAAAAAAGCCAATACACCTATTAAACTACCTCGGTCACCGTAAATATACATGTTTTTTTCACACAAAAAAGGCTTCTTATTACTCAGAATTGCAAAAATAGATGATCATTAGCATCACTATTGTTCTGTAACCATTGTCCAAAGTGTGTTTTTCACTTTCATGACAGTGAACATTAATGGATTATTTATTGTGAGTTTTTGGGAAAAAAAAAAGAACTGATTCCCTATAAGCCTCCCTATAGAATGTGCTGAAAACGTTTTGTCTATGATATCTAATTATAATCTTTTTTAAATTACGAAAGACTAGTATATTTTATTTATTTATTTGCCATTTACAATCCCACCAAGCTCAAAAGTCGAAACGCCGACTAAAGTTTTTTTTACTGAAAATTGCCAACGGTTTTCAATAGAAGATTGAAAATGTCAGTTTTCAGATATATACAATTCTTGAAGTCCTCCTTTCTTGGTGAACAATCTTGCACTGAAGTAGTTTCCTTTGAATGCTGCCAAAGGATTTTTTCCTACGAAATCGATTTGTGCAAATATAATGGTCCAGCTAAAGCAAAAATCCCAGCTAGTTGACAGCTCAAGTGCCAGTTATGAGATTCCAGTTCTGCTTCTTTCTGCATCGTCCTTGGCAAGATCATTGACCAAGTCGTAAAAATGGCAGGTGTTTTTCGCTTTTCCATGGCTTTTTTTTGTGTGCAAAACATGGAAAGGCTGTAAGGAGATCTTAAACGTCTTAAAATTTTACCTAAGCTACCTAATTACTAAGAAAGGAAACTGCAATTACCAGAGTGGAGAAATACTCTAGATAGGGCACATTCAAGTTTGTGGAAATCGATGAACACAAAATTGGAAATAATGTAGGTTTGCAATTTCATAGCATGCATCCTACACATTCCCAGAAGTTGTACACTCATTTGTGAATAGTTTTCAATAAAAAGCAGTTTCAGATATGGAAATTGGAGCCATAGTCACATGATGTCATCTTGCCTGTGTACATCTGTGTAGCGTCTCTTGCAGCCCATAGTGGAAGGGACCTGGTGGTCTGACCTTCTTGTTTTGTAGTGGAATTTGCTGTCCATTTTGGCATTTTGGTGTAGTGTGAAAATACAAGTGCTACTTGACCAATTCTAATTGAACTCGTCCACTCAGAAAGCAACAATGTATCTTTTTAATATAGGCACAACATAAACACGTTGATAAGAATGGCATGTGTAAAGTGCTTAATAGTGGAGCATATGCGATTGGTACACCGATAACATTCCTGTGTGTTTCTCGACATGGCCCTCTAATGAGGATGTGGGTAATTACGAGCTCTACAAACGTAATATCATTTTGCCCTTTTAGACTTATCTGAAGGAAGCCATCTTGTGTTGTGCTTGCAAACACATTGCTTTCATTCTTTTCCCGTTTCCCCATCCCTTCAGTGAAGGAGGGTGGAACCTTTCTTTGGCCCTGTTTAGGTTCTCATCAGAGTACATGATTTCTTCTCTTCTTCACATTACCACCAAACCATCTGTCATTTTGTTTAAAATTATCTTTTCTTGTATTTTGACAATCCGTGGCCACAGCAGTTATTTGCGTGAACTACGTTTTATGTTTCCAGCACTACACATACAATCTTGAATCGCGTCATTGGCATTGGGCACAATGCTAGAGGGTGTCCAATTTCTTACAATTTTTTGGTCTCCGCAGTCATGCAATGGGCACGAATCTACCCTTAAGTTCCGAGTGGCATAATTTTGGAATGTGCCCACTTGAAGAGCTGTTCAGAGTACATTTCAGCCATTGTTGACAGCACTGATTTATGACAGTTCATGACAATATGCATTTGCATGCAAAATGGGCAATTCTTGTTTCTTTTGGAACAATGAGTTTTTAGTGTAATCAAAACTTGTAATTTTCATGAAAATCGTTTTATATGAAAAAGAGGGGAATAATCATAGTTTTAAATATTCACCCTTGTAAATGCTGACCCGAAGCTGGTACAAAAATTGAATTTTTCAAAACAGACATTAACGACTGTTAAAGAATAATAAAAGGTCAAGGAAGATTTCGCCCGTTAGCTGGGAGTTACGAAGTGATAACAAGTGAATTTTGGAAACCGGATTTCCTATCATTTCTTGCAACCTATTTGCATAATATTCATATATTTTTACGACTTAAAACTTAATTTTATGTGAAAGTTTTTTTTTAGCTATGCATGAATTAATGACTTGTTTACTTCATCACCGGTTGTACATTTTAGAAACAACAACTTTACAACTTCAGGTTATGTAATAAATCCGATGAAAGTAATGATGTTTGAAGAAAAAAATTATTTAAGATTATGCAAGATAAAAATTGTGGTCCTCTTGAAGCTGTTTTTAACTGAAACGTTCTTTCAATATTAAGTTGAGTAGCTAAAAATAAGCTTACAACAAGACAAGTTCTGGCATACTGTCAAACATTCTTGATTAAAAAAAATAAAAAGTCCTGAATGCTAAAAATGATGTTGTTATGTGTAAATTTGATAAACATGGTGATGTTTTCAAAATATGTTTTACCACTTGCTCTCGATTCAATGGATGCTTATTGGACTGTGCATTTTGGGTTTGTGGGACAGCAACGATCTTCAACTCCGTACTTTGGCAGGCATTTAACAGATGCGAATACAGATTCGTATAAAAGATGATTTCATAAAATATTGCCTTATTGGATTGATGGGTGTTCTGAATTCGGAATTGCTTATGTTTTTGATACTTGTTTATGTGATTTGGGTTTTTCCCTCTAAAGTGAAAATACTCGCTTGATGACAGTAATCAAACGAAAATAGATGTGACTTAGTGTAACTTAGACACTTGCATATTTCGAGCTGCAAATATTGTATCTAGTATTTTACTCTTAGGAGTTATTACATTTCTCTTCAAACACCATC
This sequence comes from Julus scanicus, assembly GCA_034698625.1. Classification (NCBI taxonomy): domain Eukaryota; kingdom Metazoa; phylum Arthropoda; class Diplopoda; order Julida; family Julidae; genus Julus; species Julus scanicus. The sequence continues at coordinate 14,509 of JAQGBW010000917.1, read as the reverse complement.
TATTGGCCCCTCGGTGAGTTCGAGGCAAATCGACTTGGCGTTCCTGAGTCCACTTGAGAAACGCGGAAGTAATTTCAATATAAAAACAAAAAATGCTTGTAATAAAGCAGTGAATTTCGTTTCTGTTCACGTGTTCTTCTCGCCAGTCTACCTGCGGAGAATATAAGTTGCGCAACGTAGGAAACTTGCTGTAATCGATTTTCTATTTTTAAATTTCTCAAATGGTCCAGCAATTAGACCCAAGCTGTGATTTGGGTCGAGTCTTGAGACAAACACAAACCCTGATAAAATCAAAGCTACATATACTACATATTTTGTATGAAGCGACTCCCTTTCATGGGCACCTCGACTCCAAACCAATATCCTACTACAATTTAGCAATGCCATAGAACGCGAGGTTAAAAGCCATATGCTCAACTATAGTAAAATCTGAAGATTTTCATTTAATTACATTGTAGAAGGGTTGAAAGTTTGAACTGTAAACAAAATAAACTTTATTCCATGAACGTCAAAATGGAAAGAACACTTTAAACAACACAACAGAATATACTGCATGCATACCTATAAACGGTAAAACAACTTTCTTGGAAAAATTCATGTTTTTCTCTACTTCATAACACTGAGCATCAATGGTGATCTACATAGCTTATTCCCGGTTGCAAGAGACCATCTTAACCGTTGCATCATGCTCCGTTTAATGGAAAAAAATATAGCATCCCAAAAATGTAATGATGCATGATGCAACAAGTCATAAGTCAGCCTCATCCATAACACGAAGAAATTCAAAAAATAGCATTTTAAGTTTTCAAAAAGAAAATTGCTCGTTTTTCGAACATTTTTCCACGAGTATAGAACTAAGATAGGCTGAGCAGTGTAGTAATATAAATGCTAATGAAATGAGGCCCATGACATTCCTTTAAATTAAAAAACTGAGTGTCCCTGATGTGAAAATCAGCAGCAATGTCAAGAGCATTTCAAAAATAGAAACGAGTTATGCGGGACATAGGACAAAATTGGCGCCGTGTGACCTGGCCAGTGGCGCCAAGGGGCGGAACCCCAAATTGGCACATTACGTGACTTAATATAACGCTTATGGTTAGCGTTAGAAAACAACACATTTTTATGTTTTTTTTCAGCACTTGGAAAACGAAACATGGCGTACCCGATAAACAAAAAAAGTGCAAGCCTTGAACCTCAAAATGCGAACAATTTCTCAGACTCGGAACGAAACGTTGTGAGAATTGGTTATTGCGATTTAATTATCTTCGAGAATCGGCCTGATCTCGTTCGCCTGTGAAACTGGACCAAACTAGCCGCTATCTTGCAGGAATGTTTGTCCGATATCTTTTGGAAAGGTAATAAATTTCTGCCCCGAAAGTTTCATAGTTCTCGTGGTTTTTATTGTTGGAATTAACGATGTTAGGATATTAAATTGTCCTCATAGCTCTGTCAACAGAAATTTTATTTTCAGAACATCTTTAGTACAGATTTTATAAGCAAAAAATCTTCTAAATTAAATAAGTTTTCATTTAAGTGCTTCGAAATATATGGAATTAACAATAAATTCACTCTGTGTAAAAGAAAAAGCTTAAGTTTTAGTTTTCATGAACTAAACTAGTGATTCTACTAAAGCATTAAACAGGATACTTGAAGTGTTTCTATTTTATCAATAATTTAGATACAAATAATGTAAGACTTGGAATGTCTCATGATAATTTTAGACAAGTTCTAAACTTCCGAAAACGTTTAGGTTTTTAGCCTGGTCTCATTTAATTGTATGGATGCTACATCGTAGTTTAATTAGTTTCACACCTTTTCATTTGCACTACAATACCAGTAAATTCTGCACTAATTGATACACGTGTGGAAATAAATGAATCTAATCAGCGTGAAACAACTTTGGGAATGCGAATTCACTCCATTTTTTTTTTTGTTGTACTGCTTTTGTGTTTCTTAAATTGATAACAAGCACTTGTCCATTGTTGGTTGATTTGCTGCGGCGTGTCAAACTGGTCAGCAATTAAATATCTTAATCTGAAGCAATTATTTTTTCCACACATTAACCTTACTAAATACACTTAGCCTAGATAACGACGCGAAGAGGTCTGTTGGTACGCACGAACAAATCAAACTAGTTTTTAATATTAACTTTATTGGTAATTAGTTAGGCATACTAATGCTTAACGTGGCACCATTTGATGAAATGAACGAAATTTTTACCTGTTAACTAACGTTGTACCCAAAATGACAGGTCGGTCTTCTCGTCACTCTGAAATTTCTGATCATAATTATACTCCAGGGAGGAAAAATGTGGTCAATTTCTCAAACTCTTGCTATTATCAATTCAACGTTGTCAGAAATATTTTTTATTATTATTTGTCTTGTAATATGGTCCAAGTTCGTAAAAATGGATTTATTAAACTATTAAACCGCTTAGAAAATTAGACAACGCGTTTTTTTTTTTTAAATTGGTGAAATTTGATTACAATATATGATTTCTTTGTGAGAATATCGACAATGTTCAACTAATCTAACCAGGAAGTTGGATTAGTAGGAGCTTATATACTGTTCCACTTATTTCATATCGTTTTTGAAAAGGTTATAAAAAATAAGTGATTTTGGAGTCCAAATTCATGAGACAAAAGCAATTACATGCGTTTCATTTAACAGTTAAGGTACATATAGGTGGTTAAACAGGCTATATTTCAAAATGAATTTATTGAGCAAAACGTTTATATTTCAGTTTCGATCAATCTTATCCATAGCTGTGGTTTAACATCGGCGGTGAGGTACACAAATTAAAAGGTAAAATTCCATCCATCATTATTCTTCGTCATGTGAATGTAATAAGCTGCGGGTTTCATATTGGTTTCAGTGTTGTTTTGTGTCCTCTTCTTAAAATAGCGTTTCCCTTCCTTATCCCCCAACAGATTTTATGGTTATTTAACTAAAAAGGAGATAATTCTCTTCAGAACCCCTATAGGCTTTATCGAGTTTCATCTTAGGATCATCAATTTTTTTTAATTGTACCTAAGTCGATACAAAATCTCGGAATGTTCCGAAGTGATTTTTCTAGGTTTTTAACCTCTGGTAATTTTTTTTAATGTTCATAAGGCCTAGACCTTCGAGTTATTTTGGTTTGGTGATGAGCAAACCATATATGGGTCAATTCTTGCGAAAAAGAAAATAAAAAAAAAACTCAAGGGCGTCTCCTTAAAAAAACTTTCATAAATTTTCTTTGACAGCTAATCATTTTTGCAAAAAAGAGATGATGTGGTGGTGGTATCTTGAGGATTTAATGGCATAGCGTACTGGTCTTTTCCGATGTCTAACACAAATTCCTAGTTAATCAAATGATTTACGAGCTGGCAATTGAAGGTTTCAGCAGAAGCAGAAGCTTTTGGGGAGGGGAATAGGAAAATACTCAGCTTTTACATCCATTTCTGCTTTAGAACTTGTATTTTTTTGAAAAAAGATAATCGAACCCAGAGCCCTCCCGGGCCTTGCATTTGGATCTAGGTGCGATAAAAACGTGTAATTATTGAGCAGTTAAGTTGCTTATTGGCTAAACATTAACGATAAAGGAGAGCCAACGAAGTCCTGGATATCGTTCCGAAGACAATTTTCGGTTGTTTTAATACATTTACAAAGTCGTAAAAGTGTGCTTTTTAACAGTGATTCTTATCTTGTTATCCTGCTTCAAAAAACATTAAAAATTGGTATAAAAAAACCCACATATATTTTAGGTCGTCCATATTGAACGTCCTGTAGTTTTGACAACAAAAACACTTCTGCTAATTAATAAATTATTCACAAAAATGGAATAAATGTAAAAACAATACCACTTTTAATAAAATAATTTCAAAATCAAATTTATTTAGTACTATTTGATTATTTGCTACATCGTATGTGTGTCGTTGATCAAGTATGGATGGCCCCTTAATTAATGATGATCCTTATTTGATGTCAAGATCAAATTAGGAAAGTGGGTTCATCTTATGAATACATAGTTAAGATAGTTTAAATTTATTATTATCACGTCGTGGTGTTTTTTCCCCAACATTTTTTATGTCCTATTTTCCTTAATTTGACAACGTTGTTGATGAAGTTTTCGTAAGGTATTCGCACATCTCGGTTATTAGGTTATATGCTTTGCATTTGCTTTGGCCAAATCATTTCCTGACTGTTTTTTTTTAACATTTTCCTTGAATTTAGAATCCAATTTTAAAATTCCCGCTTAAACTGCAGTTGCTATGTCATTTTAAATTCAAGTTCGAAAGTGTTTAGCAAAAGCGCCATTCGTTGTACAAAGAAAACATTCCGATATTATTATATCGATACAGATTCGATTTGACCGTTTAATCTCGGCAATGGCGGAACATGAGAAAGAAAAGCATTCGTGCTGCTCAGAAAAGCATTTCCATTCAGAAAATACTAATCACGAGCATTTAAACGATGCTTGCAAATCGTAAGTAATAGTTCTTAAACGCACACAAGCATGGTTTTATAGTTAGAATACTAAATGTTAACGGAAAAATGTATTTTGAAGACTTGGTAGTTAGCTCACTTGCATTGCTCAATCTTATTTTTTTTGTCATTTTGATGGTATTTCAAAATTACTCTTTTAAATATGCTATAAAATCGATTCATTAAGTTAATACGTAACCATTAAAAATAAGAAGGTTTGAACAAAGCAGTTAAATCATTTATCATGAAGTAAAATTCGATTGTTTGACCCCAGTGACGAAAAAGGCCTACGCAATAAAAATAAGAAGAAAAAGAAAGGCCATAAAGATAAAGAAACGAAAGTAACCCAGACGGAATGCGAGGATGACGAAAATGGTGATAGCAAGGTAACTCAAAGTTGTTTGTTTAATGCGAAATAATCAGAAAATCGATTGTGAAATTTGGCATTATTTAAAGAATTTTTTGGGTGTGCTTGGGTTTCAGAATGCTGGGATTCCGTTATCAAAACTTCCAGACCTTCAAAAAGCTCTGGAACTGATAAATTTTCATCAGGGACCTGCGAAAACTCCTGAAGAAGCGTTGAGAAAGCAATATCAATTTTGGGATACTCAACCTGTCCCAAGGCTAGGTAATTATAAATCAACATTGTAATCTGTTCACTGTTTAAACCACACTCAACAGTGCTTAGTTTCATGTCATGTCGTGCCCAAATTGTGAAATCGTAAAAATCTAGTTCACGTTTTTTACGCTATTTTTTTTTGTATTCTAGATGAAGATATCTCATGCAATGAGTCAATTGAACCAGAGAAAACTGCGGAAGAATTAAGACAAGAGCCGTATTCTTTGCCTACCGGCTTCAATTGGGATACCTTGGATATCAACGCTACATCTGTGGTAATCTTGGATGCACAATATTATAAACTCATTTTCATAAGGGTTTGGCTATGTATCTGTTTTAAACTCTTTTTATCTGTTTAGTTGCAGGAACTGTATCAACTACTTAACGAAAATTATGTTGAAGATGATGATAACATGTTCAGATTTGATTATTCGCCTGAATTTTTGCATTGGTAATTACATTTATGCAGTTGCAGTACTATTCTTATTTTTAAACTGCACATTTCGAAATTAAGTATTTTTGTATGTACAGGGCCTTGCAGCCTCCTGGATGGCTTAAGCAATGGCATGTTGGAGTGCGTGTTACCAAAAGTGGTAAGCTGGTGGGTTTTATAAGCGCTGTCCCCGCTACAATTAGAGTTTATAACCAGTGAGTATTAATTAATTGATTTATTTGTTTGAAGATGCAGCAATTAGCCATTGTAAATTGGGTGTTCCTTTCTTGTGTTTTTTAAACAGTGAGCAGAAAATGGTAGAAATAAATTTTCTATGCGTCCACAAAAAGATGAGGTCCAAAAGAGTGGCACCCGTCCTAATTCGGGAAATTACTCGTAGAGTTAATCTCGAAGGTATCTTTCAAGCTGTTTACACAGCAGGGGTCGTGCTTCCAAAACCTGTAGGAAGCTGTAGGTAAGGAGGGCATATGCTTGTTTATGAAAATAGACTACATTTATTTATTTTTTAATCTTTTAATAAATTTATTTGTACAGATACTGGCATCGCTCATTAAATCCTAGAAAGCTGATTGATGTTAAATTTTCCCATCTAAGTCACAAAATGACGATGCAGAGGACTTTAAAGCTCTACAAATTGCCTGAAGTATTTTTGCAATAATAATTTATTAAGTGACAATGTGCAGTTTCATCGTGACTTGCATTTATTAATGCGGTAATCGTTTTTAAGATGCCGAAGGTTCAAGGATTTAGACAACTAGCTCAAGATGACATCCCAAAAGTTCACAAGCTTCTATCTGACGTAATATTTCTTTTATTGTTTGCCGTTTATTTTTTGTATTACGACCTGGCTTCAAATTTTCTCAAAATCTTAGTATCTGGGAAAATTTGATCTTGCCCCCGTGCTCACCGAGGAAGATATCATCCACTGGATCCGCCCTCGTGAGAATATCATAGATTGTTATGTCGTCGAAGTGAGTGTACGGTTTGGTGATCGTTGCATGGAATAGAAGTAAGGTTATTAAAATGATGGTTTTAAATTTCATTGCAGAATAATGGGATTATCACCGATCTAGTTAGCTTCTATACCTTGCCATCAACTGTGATGCATCATCCTGTTCACAAGTCACTGAAGGCTGCCTATTCATTCTATAATGTTAGCTCAAAGACACCTTGGGCAGATCTCATTGGGGATGCTTTAGTAGTTGCTAGAAACGTAAGTTCATACGACTTTAGATGCTTTGGAATGAAATGGTGCTGTAACCAAATATTATAGCTATTCATAAAAATAATTTCCCTACTGTTGTACACAGGCCGGATTTGACGTCTTCAATGCTCTCGACCTTATGGAAAATAAGGAATTTTTACAAAAGCTGAAGTTTGGCATTGGCGACGGGAACCTTCAGTATTATCTTTATAATTGGCGATGCCCACCAATGCCACCAGAGAAAGTAAGCGCACCTTACATATTCAATTCAGTTGTTAAAATCCCATTTTGATGCGTTACCATCATGTTTAACTGTGATTGTTTTATTTTTAGGTTGGCCTAGTTTTACAGTAGTGCCTCATTCCTCGATTCATACTCGTTCATTCATATATGCAAACGGAAAATAAGTTTACTAAAACGTTTATACAAAGCATCCCTGAAATTGTCCTCGAATGCCATCTATGTGGCTAGGATTCTGCACCCAGCACACTCTTAAGTGCTCTTTTAGTGATTAACTCTCTAATAGATGACTAAATATAAATTATTCGTAAATGAAATGTGGTGTGTTACCTACTTGCAAGGCGTCAAAATTCTATAAGATTTTAATGCGTAATGCCCAGCATTTCTATAACCTTAGTTCAAAACCTGTCTTAGGATTTGGCGTAAATAAATTTCGACTTTTGAAGTTGGCAGGATCATGGCTAGCTGAGCTGAAATTTCTTAACACAAAATTAACACGATCTATGTTATTAAATAATAATGTAAAAAAGTCGTTTGTATAACAAAACTATAAATAGCAAAACTTGTTCAATGTGGAGCTATTTTGCTATTTACCATTAAGTATACAGATACACTTAAGGAAAAATTTCCTTGTAGCCTAATGACATAATCTTTCTAAGGTTCATTCAGATTTGTTATTTCCGTGTTTCAATTACGTTTTTGCCATTTTTTTAAAAACTCGTTTAGTTAGTAAAAGAATGTTTCTGACTTTATAAGTATACCCCTGGAGTTTTGAAAGTTTCAGATTTCTTGCAAACTTTCTATTCTAATATTGCCTTATCATGGCAAAATACCCCATTTATTTTTAAGGCCAAGCGAAACAGTTTGTGCTGGAAAACGATTATTTTTGGATAACCTACAAAAATGATTGAATTGCTTTTTAGCCTGTCTGAAACTGTTAGAACCGAATATTTCAAGCTGCCTAAATTTAGTTCTGGATGTGTTTAAATGTATTAGTGTGGATTTTGAAAACTTTCCCGAGATTGCTAGCTGACTTTTAGTGCGTATATGTGTGTGATTTTGTACGTAACTTGATTGGGAATCCAGGCTTAATGCAAATGATTAAATTTTAATGTAGGCTCGATTGTCAATACAAATTGACCAAGGACTTGTTTTTTTAAAATCGTAAGAAATAATTAAATAAAATTCTTGTGTCATTTATTTTGTCTTTTTATTTATTGAGCGAGAAAACTGGTTAGAATAGAATGTAGATTAAAATCTATGCATAATTAAAATGATTTGCATAAACGAAGTCTTATGAGGTAATATGCGATTGACCCTTTTCGGCTTATGTGTCGAAACAATGGCTTACTTCGTGTCGGCTTCCGGCTTAGATAAAATATAAGAAGGCCGTTGCTACTATAAACGACGAATACCTTCCATCGACATAAAGTTTCCCATTCCGTCCTATGGGTGCCCTAATTTTTAAAAAATTACGTTTGGGAGCTTTAGAATAAATTTTCAGTTGTTTTAAAAGTTGTATTTTAGTTTTCCTTTCGAGTAAAGTTTCAAAATTTACTAAAAAGCGATCAAAAAGATTGTTAAAATAGCTTATAAATTGTAAGGGGCGTGACTAAACTTAAGAACGCACATGCGTGTTAAACTATTTCCTGCTTGTGCATGCGCAATACAGCTATTCGGAAGGTTTTTGTTGAGAGAAGGTTTCTGTGGTTGCACTACCTCATGTCATTATTGAATGATGTTCTTGTAGTTTTTTACGGAGTTTCGTAAATTTCTTAATTGATATATACTATAATAATGACTTCGATGTATGTAAGGGACGAGTCAGGTAACATATAGCATATTAATCTATAAGGATATTAGGTTTTCAAATTATCATATCTTGAAATACTTGAAATAAGCATGATTGAATTACACAAGGGCTGCTTACCTCACAAACCGCTTAGAATTGATTTATCCTTTACAGTAGCTTATTGTCTTGTATTTATTTAGGCGCTACCTTTATCCCTGCCACCCAAAGACCAGATGGAACTTGGAGAAAAGCTCGTCGGGTTAAGGAGGGATACGTACCCCAAGAAGAAGTACCTTTGTAAGTATTGCATGGTTTTGGTCACAGCTATGGTGTTTTATCATATTCTAGAAAATGGGCTAATATAATCGTCAACCAACTTTGCAACGCATTATGATGCCACTTTATTAAGCTCTCTCACGTATTTTTACAGATATGAAAGCAAAGGTAAACAGTGGGCCAAAGGTAGGCCAGACGATCTGCCAGTGGGAATGAGCAGGGAAGATTCTGTGAAAATGAGTCAATCGTCTCAGACAACGGACATAGTGGGCTTATCGAAAGCTGCCAAAAAGAGTGCAAAAAAGAAAGAAAAGAAAAAGTCACAAAACAGCGAGGTGAACAAAGAGTTGTGCGACAAATTAAATAACATTCAGATTTCTGATGGTCCTCAGAAGAAGAAAACTGGCACCCAGCCCATAGCAACCGATCCAATCAAAAGACTAAAAAATCTGAAGAAAAAACTCCGGGAAATCGATGCGCTTAAATCGAAGATCGAGTCCGGAGAATTAGAAAATCCGGACAAAGACCAGCTGGAAAAAATCATCAGAAGAGACCAGGTGGAAAAGGAAATTGAAGATTTAGAATTGCTTATCGATGAATAGGTACCAACTCTTGATGACAAGATCCTATTTATGCTGCCTCACACAAACCACCGATTTAAAAACTCAGATTTGGCTCTAATTTGCAAAATTGCGAAAGAATCGAGCAAAAAGTTTATTTCAGTATCAATTGACAGCCTGCTGGTGGACGATATTCTCTAAATTCTAAAATATCTTTTTGCATTATGATGGTGTCACATCGTCTGAAACTGCATTTTGGCATGATAATTTAATTTGAGTTAAGCATGTTTTGATTGCATCGTTGAAGGAAGTCAAGCCTCAGACGAATAGACTTCCTAAGGGACACAAAGTGCAGGTAACTCTTGAGCTGGACTTGTTGCATCGCTAAATGACCTTAACGAACTAGCCAAGTTCCAAAATCATGATTTTTATATGCATATCAAATACATGCGATTTTGATGGAATTTTATTCATTTTTTTATGTGCATGCATATACAACTTCAAATGTAAACTTCAGTTTTACGTTAATGGACATTATTTTCATTTTTTGTGCGAGTGCAAAATTACTTGAACCAGATGTTCGTAAAAAACAAAACTTTGCTTTTTAAAATACAGTAATTTTTTCTGATTACTGGAAAGAAAAGTTTTAAAACGATTTGTTAACATGCAAATTTTTTATTTCACATTTGATGAAGTTCTGTAAATGACAAATAATAGCACAATTAAAATTCTGTGCAATACATTGATATAGTCTCTAGATTGCTTTTATTTATAGGTCATTTCGGAATGGTCCAATCTGAAGTTCTTGGAAACGTAATTGCTAACTTCAGCCCAAGCTTCCGGGTATGCTAATTTTTCTCTTAATAGAAATGTTCCAATACGATGTTATGTATTCTCCTGTCCAGCTAAAAATAAAGCACATTTCCAATAAGTCGGTAAACCATGTATATACATAGAACCGGTTAGTTTAATGTTAATTTTGCACCATTATTCTATTGCAAGGAAGCAAAATAAATTATAGGGAACATTCAAAGATTAATTTTAAAATTTGGTTGACCACTGACCATAATGAAGTTTGTTGCTAAATGGGACAGCACAAAATCGACCAATTACCTTTATATGCATACTCCAAGGCACCTGAAATAGTCCTCATGTCTGCTTCTATACTTTGAGACCAGTTTTCAACGTCTCCTAGTTCCTAAAAGGCAAGTTGAGAAATTAACCAATTAATTGTAAGTTAAATATGCAGCATATTATTATAAATCATTCCTGCAACAATACCTTTAACGCTTGGTTGAAATTCTCAACCATGTGAAGCCACAGAACAGTCTGTTTTGCAAATTGTGTAGCATTGATGTGTAATTGCTTTGCCTCAGCATCTAATTTCTTTTGGTTTAAATAAGCTTGAGCGACCCTGTAATCATATTTAAATGGTTCCAATGAATGCATTTCAATCAGATACCGGTCGATCTCCCCAGTTTATCTTGGTGTTTAATGATATCATGGCACATTAAGTGAATTGGTACATAACCTTAATTTTAAAGTAGAGAAGTGCTTAGTACCTTACATTAAGGTGATCTACTAGGGCATGTGTCAGTGTACTGGCAGCTACTACAGCTTCCTTTCGTCTTCTCTCTACAATTATTCCAAGGTGAATTAAAATAGCAGCCGAATAGATACGGTTATATATGCTAGATCTTACCTTGTTCTTCTTTCCTAAACTGTTGTTTCGCCTGATGTTCCTTTACTAAACCAGACAGCATGTTTAATTACCAAAATTTCACGAAAGTACAATTTTTTGGCTATCTGCTAATGTTTCCTTTAAAGATCGATAGATGACACTACTGTCAACAAAGAACCTAACACACATTAGGTGCCATTCTGCGTGGGGTTCACCTGTTGCGCAAACACTTTAGCTACAGCGTCTTTAGATGGCGCCAAAGGATTTCTTAAATCAGGAAAATAAGCAAAATTATTTTTAATTTAAATTTAAACAAACTTAGGTTATAAGCTAAAACAGATCCGCGTTTAGTATTAGTCTTGGGTAATCCTAAAGTGCAGTGTATTTTTATATTACAAATTAACAGTAGGGACTTGTTTTCAGGGTTAATAAATTATTGTTTATGGTTAGTCGTTTTAATTACGCCATTTTGATTGCAAATTACCGTTTTAATCTAAAGTTATTATTAAATAAGTTATTAAATATATAGATCGTTATGACTAGACATAGGAAGTTTTAGAATATGCTAACTCGATGGTATTTTTCTTATAGAAAATAACAAAAATGTTAATAGAACCTTGAAATGTTAAAAAAATGTTTAGCATGTCTATGTTGCAAAGATGAGTTCATAGATGGCGTTGTTGCAATGACGCGTGTCCTACTCAAGTGAAAGCATGCCTTGGTGAGCAAATGGATGGTAGCTGTAGTGTTCAAAAGAGCTAGGATACCGATCGAGGACGGTTGAAAAGCGTCTTGTTCTACTGCCCATTCGGCGCAATAGCAACCCCGACCTCAAAATGGATCAGCTTAACGCGTGTTTCTTATGGATTCTAATAACTTTTTTCATGATTAGTGAACTAAATGGCTTTAACTTGGAGCCCAGAGTGCCTATCGTGAAGCAAGGTACCAGTGGATCTTATTTTGGATATTCGGTGGCCCAACACATAACAGAAGTGGGAGGAAATCGCAGGAGGCATGCCAGGTAAAAGTCAAACTTTTTTAACTCTTATTTAACCAGGTTTAAAAATCGAAAATGTATTTAACAACAGATTAACGCTAACAAATAACCACAAAAGTCGCAGCTGGCTGCCATTTGCTAACCAAACTTGCCTTCGCTCTTCAAGGGCGACCTCCGTTGAACTTTTCAGATTGTATTTCTGTTTTTTAGTTGAGGGTAAATCCTATAAGCAAACTTTTTAGCTTGCCACGCAGTTTTTACCTCGGTTCTGAGAGTAAACTGCGCGTTAAATTTAATCGGAGATTTCAAACTTTTTATTTAGTCATGTAACTGAATCCACAAATGGCTGGCAGATTAGTAAAAAAAAATTAAGTAAATTGAGCAGTCAGGTGGTCAACAAACCCATTAGTTGAAAGAATGGTTGGTGTATTCCAGGAACAGTTTTGTTGAATGTACTGAACATCTGTGGAACTTTGTTGTAGAACACCTGTCATAAATGTACCAGATTGAACTGTGAAACCGGGCATTATTACCGCTAGAAAAACTTGTTTGGACTTTATTTCTAAACTATTGACCGTACGAAACGAGTTTCCGTTGCCATTTCGTTATTTAGCGAACTTTTAAAGTGTTCAAATTTCAAAGTGTTTTAAAATATGCACTTCGCGTACCCTCAAAGTCACAAAATCTGCTAAAAATCAATAATAGACTTTTAAAAATAGAAAATAATGCAAATCCGCGACTGAAAATGTTTTTTCTGATCTTCGTAAACTACTGATTATATCAAACTATTGTAAATTTAAATGACCTCATTTACATCGAACGTCATTAAATATTCCAATTTAACAACAAATGTATCTGTGAAACTGTATTCACATTAACTGGTTATCTTTAAGGATAGTAATTTACAACAGTATTATAATATCATAATAATGCAATCACTGAAATCGCAGATTAGCTAAACTGAAGATTAGCTCAAACATTTAATTATTTTGTTAAAAACCTTGACTTGTATAGGCACCTATACGTAATGCATCTGGTAACGCCCTACCACGTGTCTAGGGCATAGTTTTATTTGGAACGTTGGTACCAGACAACATTTTAAAGAGTCTGGAATCTCAAGACCTCATTCATGAACACGTGGACGAACTTTTGGCACAGCGCCATTTGTACCGACCCCTACTAGCAAATACCATGCACTTAAATTAATGCTTGAAGATGATTTGAAGAGCCTTGACCCAAATGAGCATGTTATTTGTTTTTTCCTGAAATTGAAACTTGTGAACAAAACCATTTTATACAACACTTTCTCGAAATTCTTCGGCGTCTAACCGCATTTGCTTTGGGCGATTTTATTTTTTTCTACATTGAATATGTGATCTCGCAACCTTGAGACGATCTTGTAAAATTGAAATTTAAAAAAAAAAGTTTTATTCAATGCAAATTTGTCGTAGTAGCTCGACTTTGTCATTTGTTCATCTTTTTAACATTTTTAAAGGCAAAAATTGGCCATGTAGTGCACATGTACATCAAAATGGTTAAATTAAGGGACCTTTCACACGTGACATGAAACTCGTCTGTTCATGCTGCGCTTCATGTCTATTAAAATGTTTAGTCTTCTTTTCTCCCTTCTGTACGAGATTATAAGGTGAAAGACGAATTTGATGAACCTTTAAAATAACTGTGTGGAAAATAGATTAAAACCGTCCCCCACAGTCTTTTTTACGTGCATTTTTGTACTGTTCATAGATAGTACATTTAAAAATGAGCACAAAAAAAAATAATTGCATTTTTGCATTTTTCATTTAACACGTTCTTTTGCGAGCAAAATTCGTACATTGTTTTTTATGAAGCTGGAGTACATGCTATTATCACACATTGCTAAGGTTTTTTTAATCTGAATGTTCGTGGGGGATAGTTTTCTGTTTGAAAATACCATCTATCCAAAATTAAACAAGTGTATGTGCAGTTTTAGACTTTTGAGTGAAATGTTGCGCCTGAATGCAAGCACGCTTTAATTTAGCGCTGTTTAAATATCTAAACCTTGTTAAAATAATTAGAATTCTCAATAAATTCTCCTCTAAGCAAAACTTCAAATGGAAATATAACTTACTTTCAAACTTATGATATGATTTTATTTAATTATTTTTACTGCGTTTACATGAGCACTGAAAGTACTTTAATTTGAGATAAATAAACGTACCTTAAACCAAGTCTAAAAG
>JAQGBW010000916.1:0-31877 GCA_034698625.1 Julus scanicus | reverse complement strand
ACTTTTAGACTTGGTTTAAGGTACGTTTATTTATCTCAAATTAAAGTACTTTCAGTGCTCATGTAAACGCAGTAATAATTGACGAATGGTGCAACTTCTAATTAATCATGCTATGGGGCCATTCAAAAAAGACGTCCCCGAAATTCCTTCAAACTTACTCAAAAGTAGGGTGTTCAGAAACTTTTTGGTACATACAAGGGCCAATCCTATAAATTTTCAAGCACCCGCCTCGTTGCCAATTCCATGACGTTTTTACTGATTTTTCTGATTAACGGAAATTTACTGACTTTGAAGGGAAATTCCAGCATGAAATTGATGTGTAACACAAAGTTAGACATAATTTCGAGGTTTTAAAAATTAAAGTACTTTTGGAACTAGGGACCCATTTCTTCTGGTGTCCATGCATTTCCACTTTCACTGACCTTTAAAAACCTCAATTAAATTCCCCCCTCTTGAGGACGTCTTTTTTGAATGGCCTCTATGTGCAAATGGTTCAAAATTGCTTTGCTGAACTTTTAGGACTGGTACGTAAAGTAATAAACTTAGACTGGTATATTTGTATTATTTAATATTAATTTTTGTCTAGTAGCGTAATTTCAAAATATCACGCTATACCATTTGTGTTCAAAATGGCGGTATTGTTTTAAACCTTGAAAAATCCTTCCACCATCTTTATTTAAAATGGCGTCCAGTTGTTCTAAGCTCATTATTTCTAGAAGCTTTAAGTAACTTCAAATATCTTTGCTATGAAGAAGTTTTGTAGTGATTGAAAATGATGTTTGGGGTTTTATTCATAGATATTAATGCCAAAATTATGACTTTAGGCTCAAAATATAGGACGAATGGGGAAAGTATGTACAGTACATCATTCCAAATAAGCTTGATGCTAAACTACAGTTTAGGAATGCCGGCATAACGCCATGCATGTACAAAATCCTTGACTTTGGCAGTCAGTTTACAAGAACCAAAATACATTTTTAATAGACTTCCTGCTTAAATGGATCCATTGACCTTCCTAAACAAAGTTCTTTTTCACCTTTGTAGAAATGTACAGCTGGTTTTTCTGCCTTGCATCAAGGATAATGCATTTATTTTACTTTTGAAAAGTATTCCCAGGAAAAGAATAGTTCTGCATAAATAGCGTAAATAAGGAAGGCGGGTCTTCTTTTGTTACACTTTTGATTTAGGGAAATATTTTCCTAAACTGTTCATAATTATACCCAAGATACATATTCTAACCCCATTCAAAAATTTCGAACAATAAAATGCAAACCCACGTATGGGTAGGATGCCACAATTCTCATTTGAATAGACAACCAAACCTTAAAATACTCTGATCCTCCTGTGGGGGAATTATTTTTATTTTTTTAAGTTAAGGTGCAAGTGCTTTTGTGCGTTGCCATATGAAACTTTATTTTTAAGTTTTGTGGAAAGCTTCGACATGTTCTATTTGTTTGTTTCTTGTAAAGCAAAGGTTTGTGTCAGTATTTTCGTTTTTAAATGGTGGTCACTTGAAATTTACTATGTTTTATGTGTTTTTCTTAGGGGAGTGTCGGATTTGAAGAACTGCGAAGATATATAAAACATGGGGGCGATGTCTGCAAGGACATTGCAAATATTTTGCAAGAAAGGTAAGTTTTTCCATCTGATATTATTAATTTTAGATCTCTTTATTAAAAAAATACTCAAGATTTAACTTGAATTGGCAGGTCTGAACTTGAAGCACTTTATGCTAAAGGTTTGGGAAAATTATCTACTAAGACAGCCCGTATAGCCAGAGATTCAGTAGGGTAAGGTTATGTATTTTGTTGTTCACTTGATCAATGGATGGATAATATTTTGGCCTAAATAACGAACCTCATTATCGTTAATTAATTAGTACATTGGCCCAAGCATATCAAGTTGTGGCGGCTGAACTTGAAACAGAAGGGGAGTTACACAAGTAAGCATTTGGTGTTTTTTTTGTTGTTGTTGTTGTTGTGCAAAGTTGGAAAAGGTATTTTGATTGCAATGAAATTTGTCCTAAAATCAACAGAAAATTCCCAAGAACAATTTCTTTGTATCCTGTTTTTTTTTTTTTTGTTTTTTTTTATTCTAATTTATGGTACTGCAGACCTGACTTGAAATTTCTTTTTATTTACAAAGAACATTAAAAAATGTGAAAAGATGTACATAGTTCTGAGAAGTAAATAAAAAAATTAACTATTTCTTTCCCAACAATCCATTAAAGGACAATTATGCATAATGTTATCATGGGCGATTAAATTTTTTTCTTTCTTGCAGATCCTTGGCATTAGCTTTGGTTGAAGAAATAGTCAAACCATTAAGGCTTTTAATGGATGCTCAACACAAAGCTCGCAAAACGGTAATTACCAAAAGCTAATTAGCGACCAGTTGCTTGGATTGGTGTATCACGCATTCATTAATATTTCTGCTAATTATAGGTTGAAGGCACTGTGGATAAAGTTGCAAAAATGCTCAACGATTTAAGGATTGCTGAAAACAAGGTTGGTTTTTGTTATTAATCTATTTGCGGATCCTAAAAGTGCAATTTGGTCGAATGCATAGTGCTGAGTGACATTAAGAAGTACACAAATATTAATTAGGTTACAATGAATACACAAAGAATTCTGTTTAAAATAATTAAGTAGGTTATACATGACGAAAGAATGGTATCAGATGCATTCTTCTATGTCTAAGGCGTTGTAATATTGGCATTATTACGATAAACTTTATTGAGCACATGCCTAGCCCAAGTTGGATGATTTAGATTATTCGAGAAAAAAGTTTTGGATTTTTAATTCTTGGGAGTCATAAACAGAAGTTATAATTTTTAAAAATATATGAAATTTTGAAAATTTAAGTACATTTGGGACATGATCTTAAAACTCAATTAAACAAAAAATTCATTAACTGAAAAACACCATCATTAGTTTACGTAAATAATGGTTCCCTGCCCACATGGTGTCCACGTGTCAGCTGATCCTCGATCCCCCCCTTTTCTTGATGACTTCTTTTTTTAATGGCCCCTAACATTATGCAACATGGGAATATTTTTTACGTAAATCCATTTTTTAATATTTATTTGGTTTTTTGGATACCTCAAGTGATTCAGGTTTTCTAAAATTTATTTTACATTATTATTTAAGGCCTCATAGCGACAAAAATAATAATAGCTTGACGCTACTAAAAATTCATAAAATCATTTGTAATCATTTATTCCTGGTTCATCAACTTTGAAACCTGATTGCTAAGTATTTGTTTTGCAAATCTGTTTATTAAAATCATGTATGTTTTTGGATAACATTTTAGAGATAAGGGTAAATTTGAATTGAAAATTGAACAAACCGGTAATGGATTTAAATATATTCTGATAATTTAGGCAAAAAAGAATTGCTACATTTCTGCAAAGGAAAATGAACGAATGCAGGAGCAGTTGCTGGACGCCAAAGTTGGACGAGGAAAAATTGTGTCTGACAAGGACACTGCCAAGGTAAAGAATAAATTAATAAGCAAGTTTAAGGTGAAGTTCATATTCTGTAAATTGTTGGCTGAACTGATTCATCCTGTGCGTTGTATTTAATGCTCCAGGAAAACACGTTTTTTGTAATTTTAATTAATCACCACCTGCACTTGGTTGCCTTAATTGTTTACTGTCATACTTTCAAGTAATTTTACTCATAAATATTCAAATATTTACTGGCCTAAATTCTTTACAAATGACACATATCCGTGCATTAATTTAAATTCATGAAATTTGGAATAAACTGCACATTATGCAAATTTTCTTTATTTTTTCCATCATGAATGCTAACAATTTTTAGGGGTGCACATCTGTATATTTGTAGTCTGTAGATGATATTGAATTGATGATATGAAGCTAAATAACTTGTTTAGCTCACCATTTAATTATTTGTTTTTTTATCATTTTGATGTTGACACGTTATATCTTTTCATTAAGTTACTCCTAAATTCTCAGCAGTAATATTCTGTTAAAACTAAATTGATTTCAAAATAATACAACATAAAAACTGCAGTTTTAATTACGTCTTCTTAATTACAATTTGACTTATGCTATAATATTATCTTAAACATTCTTTTGTTTTTAGCTGGAAGCCAAGAAACGTAAAACGGAGGAGATAGTTAAAAAAGCAGATTACGAATATTACACCGTGTGTGTGGCAGCTGAACGAGCAAGACTGGAGTGGGAATCTACTGTCGTAAAAGGATGCTCTCACTTTCAATCATTAGAAGAGGAGAGGCTATTACACATGCAAGAAGTGCTCAGGAAGTACTGTACCAATTGGTCGAATGTGGGTCCAAGGATGATTCAGGTAATATTGGATATTTCTTATATTTGCAATTATTTAATGCAGCAATGAAATTACAACCCAACGAAAAAAAAATCTGGATTAATTAAGTCACACAGTCTGATATTTCAGTTTGCCTTTCATAACGTCTTTTACAGAGCAGCGATCGATTGAACGATGCCATTAATTGTGTCGACGTTAGCACTGATATCCAAGCTGTTATAGCTCAGAAAGGAGCACATCACTGTGTTTCAGAACAGATGCTACCAGATTTCTATGTAGGTTGATGTAGTAAAATATCTTTAGACAGTTTGGGTGCTACGCTCGCTTCGGTGCCTAAGAGCTAGATTTGACTTCTTTTCAGGCGGAAGATATGAGCAACGTAATGAATAAAGAAAGGCGGAGAGAAGCCCTCGAGAAATTCATGTTATTAATAAAACACGATATAGAGAGGGAACGTAGGGGAAAGCAAGGCGTGGAAAATCTGGCCCGTGTATTTCAGGAGACGCCAACATTTGGGGACCAAGATGCTCAAAATGATGTCCAAGAAAAACTGCAACACGTAAGTCTCAAATAGATGAAAGTCAAATCGTTCTGCTTTTAAAGTGAGGAAGAATTGTTATTAAAAAAGATGTCTATCTCGTTAGATGAGGGCAATGCTCGCATATTATGAAGCTACGCGATACAAGCTGCATTGCTGTTTGTCGGATTTGGAAGGAAGGACAAAACCCGTTCATCCGTTAAGTAGGAGCATCGAGCAACACAAAGACAAACAAGTATGATAAATATTCGATTCAAACACGATTTCTGCAAGTAGATATTTGTAAAACGATTAATTTTTTCTTCAAAAGGGACAAGTGCAAACAATATTAAAAGTGCCTTCGTGGGTTAGACTGGACAAGAGCTCTGACCAAAACTGGGACGTGGTCGATAATATATTAGATCGCGGATCTGCAGACGGAACATCTCATTCGCCGGATAATTATGGTAAGAATTTTAAGTTTGCTGCTGCATTATTTCTCTGTGGGCAAGATTTTTGGACCGAGTAAATAGTTTGCTAGAAGAAATCCTCTTTCTGTAGTGCAGTGCATAAGTGTTTAAATTATTTTTTCGTAACACTTTTGCAGACGAATTCAGTTTATCAAGCCATGAAAGTTCTTCTTATTCTACTACTCCAACGAGGGTAACCCTTGTTCCCGGAATAAAAAGGCAGCTATCACTTTGCAAAGCATTGTACGATTACGAGGCCAATATGTACGATGAATTAACAATACGACCAGGTCAGTTTTGGTAATTGCTTCCCAGCAAAATAAACGCTATCGCGAGCCACAACTGACTTAGTTTTCTCTTAAAGGTGATGTCATCACCGTGTACGACAAACTTGAGGATGGCTGGTGGCATGGAGAACACAATGGGGAAGTTGGAATTTTTCCAGCGACTTATGTCGAGGAGTTAGAGTGAAGAAAATGGTAACTAACCCCATGGGTTATTTGAGGGCAACATGAAAACTGCACTTCTCCAATGGTTTACAATGTGGACAGCAAAGCTTGTAATTCTTCAACCCAGATTTTGATTAAAATTATTCAAAACTTGGTGGTTGATATGGCCGAAAGGTTCAGCGCAGTCATGAGGATCATGTGGGTCAGTGGTGTTGAAAGTTCCAGTCTGAGGGTGGACTTACATGTTTTTATATCGATACCTGCATTAGGAAAAAAAAGCATAAATAGAAGTTCCAAAATGTAGAACTATTGGAGCTATTTAATACAAATTTGGTGGAGAATTACAAGGTTTGCTGTTCACTACGTAATATTTAGTCACTTTAGAAACCATTTTTTTTTTAGAAACCATTAAATTTAATGGCTGAACAAATTTGGAGTAATTGCACAAATGTGTAATTTATTAAGTGTTATTAACTGGATGTTAATCTATTTTTACTTTTGGTACACCTTTTGTATATTATTTTTGCATGTATGTTTCTCTTTAGTATCTGTCAATAATTTGGTGTTCATTCATGCAAGTAAAAATAGTGTTGTTCAAGCAGATAAAGTATCCAGGGACATATAAAGTGCTGCATACAATATCTGGTTTTTGGAGTATATATGAAATTAAAAGGCAACAATATTTCATGTATTGATTGCTGACAAACGAAAGTTGTATGTATGATGTAATAAACAAATATAGGTTTGTACAAAATTAGAATATACTTAATCTGAAATTTCTTCTAGCACATTTTTATTCTTTAAGCTATGCTAATTTTCTTTTCCCTTTTGAATAATACAAAAATGGAGAAGAAAAGAGCAGTAGGCTACCAGCCAAATCTAAATATTAAAGTTTCAAGGAAAAACAACATGTAAGACAATGATTTTTATATTATATTTAATAATGTTAGTATAAAATATTATAGACATATTTGAGATTATTGTATATATAACAAATTAAATGCATGCAAGCAAGTACTTTACGATTTTGCAAACAACTATCCTTGCATGTTACCTAAAATGCAAAACTCGCACCGCACGGTGCGAACAAATTTTGTCAAATCGTTGGTTTCATTTAATTCTTTCAAGAGTTTCGGCAAATCGGGTACCAGAGGTTGGCAATCTGTAACTATAAGAACAACTTTAAGAAAAGATTTGGCAAAACACCATATTTCAAAAAAAAAAAAAAAAAAAGTACCTTTGTAGACTGTATCGTTTTCAACCATAATGCTAAACCAGAAAAACTTTTCTGGATCATCCTCGCTGATATATTTGAACCTAAACTCCAAAGATTTATCTAAAAACATTTAATAAAACTTGATTTTGTAAATATCTTTTAATCGCTCAAGTATGCAAATTCTAAAGTAAAAAGAATCACCTTTAGGAGTTATGGTAAGTCCAAGGATTGACGAATATTTGTGAATCTCATCCTTCATAGATTGAATGGCGTTCAGTTTATCACTGCATTTTTTATCAAACTCTAAGATTAGAAAATGATGATGTGTTAAGAGATCTTCAAATGAATACTTCAAATATCTAAATGACACCAACCTTCCTTTGCGGCATTGGATTCTTCATTTTTGTGGCCAACATCAACTTCGAGTTCCTCCACTTCTTTGCATATGCCATCTGTTACTGCAGATACTTCCTGGCTGTCCTCGTCGCATTTGATGTTCTCCAAAATTGATTTCTTGGTTGCTAAGAAGTAAATATTAAGTGTAAGTTTTTGAATAAGGGTACATCATTTTTAGTTCTCTCCAATGATTCCTGGTACATGTGCACCACATTATACAGTATAAAGTAAAACCTGTCAGTGGCGTAACAAGGTATAATGTGGTACCTGGTGCAGACGTTTTCTTGTGACACCCCTCCTTTAGACAGGTTCATTTATATACACTGGGCCTCGGGACTGGAACATTTTATGCTTTAGAGAGGTTATTCATTTACATAGGTTCTACTATGTTTCAGGCGCTGTGCAAGTGCCAACGTCAAGCCCATACTTCACCCCATTTTATATCAGTTCAATTAAGTATAATAATTTGCCACCTGTTATGGAAATTGCCATCATTTGAAGATTCCAAACACCAGAGCATGCATAGGTAAGCGTAAACACTTTGAATAAGAAGCCATTGGGCGTTGCCAGGGAAGATCTGAGCATGCTTACCATCTTTTATTTTCACCAGCTCTTCATATTTTTGTTTGACAATATCTCGTTGATGGCTTAGAACTTCTGAAAAATGAAAACAAATCACTCGATCGTAAGTCACCAAGAGTTGAAACGTAAAAATACCATTGTCAACCTATCAGAAAACAGATAAAGATACCGATTTCGTTTAACACAAAGTTATGAAATGTTCAAATGAGTGAACAATTTACAAAATATTTGAACACTTACAGCTTAGATATTATAGTTATCTTAAGTAATTGTCACCTACCATCGATTTCCGCAGATCTTGTTTGGTAATACGACGAATTACACGTTCTTGCTTCTAACGAGCTTAAGTTTTCATCAAGGATGTTATAAGCAACTTTTGTTCGTTCAAGAAATTCAGCAAAGTCTTTTTCAACTTCGGACATATCCATTTTTGAATTTGACTGCAAAAACGTCAAAAAACATACAGCTGTAACGATAAATAAGTTACACCAGAAAAGGTTATACATAGCAGCATAGCGCATGCGTGATCACATGAGTGGAGTTATGCGCATGCGCGAAACCGGAAGTAGTTCAAAATTCTTAGCTTTAGCCACGCCCCGTACTAAAATGTATACAATTTCATTCCTTTTTTTTTTTACTGTTTTATGGCAATTATGTGACTCCAACTTAATGAGACAATGGAAAGGAAAGTGCTAGAAAATGAGAAAAAGGTAATCGGTTTACAACTAAATATGCTACAAAACGTACCTTCGTAAAATACAACTTCTGGAACAAATTTAACGGTCTTTATAGCGTCTGCGCATGACGGATGGATAACCTTTTCTGGTGCATAACATTATCGTTACATAGCTGTGTATAAAAAAGTACTAAAAACGCGCCAAAAAAGGAATTCTGGGTAATAAAAGGGAACTCTGGGTAATAAATAGAATCGGAAGTTTCGTCATTCCATGGTTCGTCTGTTCATCACCTGTTTTGTTGGAACTCCATCTGAAACTTTCTACTGTTCCTTTAACGTTGAGTACTAATTTTTGGGTGAATAATAACAGGATTTCTACCAAATTCTTCTTTAAAATGGACGATGATGTTATAACTACGCTGAAGGTGCTCTGCCTGGGTGAAAGTGGCGTGGGGAAATCGAGGTATGTAACAGCTTTATAGTTTCGTAATGACTTGTAGCAAACGGCATCGCAACAGTTTGTTAACGATGTAGTAGCCATAAATAATGTGACCATGCTTGGTAAAACCATGGTTTACTACAACTAAGGCTTGATAAAACGAAATATTCAGGTGGGAAAACTTGTTTCTTGACTGAGCGATGCAAAAAAAATGTACCGTGGTTGATATTGCAGCCGTAATTCTATACTAGTGACACAGTTTTAAACCTATAATGGTAATATGATGTAGATGTATCTAATTTAATAGAAAGTGGTCCTTAACCTTTGTCATTTTCAATTTTTACCAGTCTATCAAATCAATCGATTGTCAATATTTGTATCACATTAATATTAAGGTTGATTGGTGTCACCATCAAGCCTTGTTATTATTTAGAGAGTTATGCAATATCTATGCAATAAAACTTTTCTGAAGGTATATGCACAAATTCAATTGCTAATAATGTACCAAATCAAATGTTAATATTTTAATATTTTATTTTAGCCTTTTGTTGCGTTTCACTGATGATAAATTTGATGCAGAGCAGTCTGCTACAATTGGTAAGTTTCTGTTTAACTTTCAAAAATAATAAGCAATCACTTTTAAGCATACACAGTTAAAACTTCAAAACATTTTTACAGGAGTTGACTTTAAAGTAAAGCGTGTGACTTTGGAAGGGAATTCAGTAAAATTGGCTATCTGGGTGAGTTATTTATCTAGTATGATCTTTTGTAACCATCCATGGAAGTGTACTTTCAACTTAAATTTTGCTGGTGTAGGACACTGCTGGTCAGGAAAGGTTTCGCACATTAACACCAAATTTCTATAGGGGAGCTCAAGGCATAGTTTTAGGTAATTCAAAACTTTAGTGTGGTTTTCTGGCATTGTCCTCGAATGATCTTACATGTATGAAGGCATTGTAATCATTAATTAATATTATTAATGTATTGCAACAGTCTATGATGTAGCAAGCAGACAAACTTTCAGCAAACTAAACATTTGGCTTGATGAATTGGACACGTATTGCAACGTAAATGGGTGCATAAAAATGTTAGTAGGCAACAAAATTGACAAGGTAAGATTGATCGTTTGACACTCTGATCATTGATTTCTTTTTTGTTTCCAAGATTAAAAGATTTGTTTTTGTGTTTTAAGGAAAATCGAGAGATATCTCGTGAAGAAGGAGAGAAGTTTGCCAGAAAACATTCCATGCTGTTTATTGAGACAAGTGCAAAAACAAGAGAAGGTGTTCAGTTAGCATTTGAAGAGTTGGTGGAAAAGGTGAGTGTTTAATGTACACCTTAGGCATAATAATGAAAAATATTTAATTGCTTATAATTTTAAATTTTGTTTTATAGGTACTGCAAACCCCTGGCTTATGGGAAGCCCACCCTCTTGGGTTGCGAGTAAGGCACGGAGATGGCGAAGCATCTCAGCAATCGTGTATGTGGAGGTTATGTGGCTACTAACTGCTTTTTTTAAAAATCTGCTAACGAAATCTTGAAAACACTTTATCTCTCGACTCTGGCGAATCGCCCAGCACTGCAATTTGCCATGTCCGGTTGCATCAATGGAGCGATGATAAGAAATTTACAACATTTGTCGTCTGTTATTGTCAGTTCGTTAGATAATATATTGTTGGACAATGCAGTTCCAATATTGAATGCGATGCATCTGTGCCAACCCTGAAGCAGTGTACAAATTAGATCGTGAGTATGGCACTGGCACCAAGCATCATTGGTCTATTATTAAAAAATTGTACGTGTCGCCATAACAGAGTAAGACTTTTTTAACCGAAAAATATACAGTATATACATAGAGAGCGTACATTTATGGCTTTTTCCACGCTCGATTTGTCGCTGAGGCATCGACTCTAGATCACTATAACTAATAAACAAAATATTTAAACCAACTTACTATTCAAATCTTATTTTATCAATTTCTACCAGTTAAATGTAAATAAATTTTGCCATAATCAGAACATGTGTTAAATGTATTTTATTAATATCCCTTCATTTAAACCTAATTAAAATATAAAAAGTACGAAAGCGACGTTTGGAATTGGAAATTCAGGAAGAGCGCTTCTTGACGGAAACCCAGATTTCACTTTCAGGTTGCGTCACAATGCCAAACAGCGGTCTCGCCGCTTGGTCATCAACCAGGGTCATCTCCAGTTTGCGAAGCATTTCTACCACGCTAATGCTCGCTAAAGTGTATGTGTACGATTTTCCGGGACAGGTGCGCTTTCCGGCAAAGCCAAATGGAGAAAATGCGAGCATGGGTCTATTATTCGTCTGTTCCTTGGAAAATCTCTCAGGATCAAAACTGGCAAGTATAAAATGGCTTAGAATTTAATAAAAATTAACAAATCTGTTAATTAAACGGCTTAAAGGTGCGATTTCTTACTTATCAGGGCATGTCCAAATGCTTTCATCCTGCAGAACAACTCCCAAAGCATGAAAAATTGGTGTATTTTTCGGAATCAGATGACCTCCAACCTCCACATCAATATCCTGGCTTCTTGCAGCAAATGGATGTAGGCAACTAATCCGCAGCATCTCATCTATCACTTGACGTAAGTAACTATAAATAATAACGTATCTTAGCATCTTAAAAGACCAATGTAGCCATGGCAAATTAGTATTTTATACCTTAATTTAGATAATAACTCCTCCGTTATTGGTTTATTTCCAACCACTTCCATGATTTCCTTTACTAATCTATCGTGAATATTTTTGTGCATGACTACATAGTACAATAACCAAGTGAGTACTGGAAAATGAAAGAAAAATACATTAAGCAATGATAATGATCTATTTCACAAAATATGGCACAATATCGTTATACCCTTTGGGTTCTTACACATGCACACTTACAATTTCCTGTTGCTTGATAGCCCTGATAAATCAACGTAATTGCATTGTCGATGAAGTGATCATCCGATCCTTTCATTTTTAAGAACGTCTTTGCATAAAGACCTTGGAGATCTTCTGATGGTTGCTCTTTTTGAGTTTGTATCACAGCTTTAATTTGTGAGCGAATGTCCTCGATTGCTACAAATGTCAATGAAAAGTGATTGCATTTTAAATGTTTACTTACAACTAAATATGACATTAGTTGTGCTAGGGCATTACCTTTTTCTACTTTTTTGGTTTGTGAGATGTTGTCTTCAAGCCCTTTACCATGAATTTTTTGCTCAATATCCAAAATGCACTGGTCGTAATTTCAGTTATAAAAACAGAAAAGTATACATTATTAATATTATTATTACAGGTATCATGCATTTAGTAAAATAATGACAACATAAAATGTGAGTCATTACGATTTTCAAATTATGTGAAAGTCGATGAACATTTTGGTTATCACGAAAGTACTCGCCAAACATAGATATTAGCAGAGATTTGATTGCAAGAGCCATCATGTATTGATGCAGAGGAATGTGTTGGTCAGAAGGGATGGTTTCCAATTTTTGAACAATTTCTTCTGCCATCTAATGTCAAAAATGCATTGTTACAAATTAGCATATCAATTGTTTTTACGATAATGTAATACCAATTCCATACCTCCTTGTAAATCTCATAGTATTTCGGATTAGATGCTTGGGATACAATATCTCCAAATATTCGACTTTCCTGTCTAGCACTTGTTCCATTGGCATAAAATATACTGTTTTTTCCAATCAAAGGTTTGAATGCTTCAAACAGCTCCCCTAAATTCAAGTTTGAATGATTGCTATATCATTCACTTCAATTCACATCAAAGTTTGTCCATTAGTGGGCATTTCAACAAGCTTCTCAGCATTTTTTTTTTTTTTTTTTTTTTTTTTTTTTGAATATCCTGGAATGTATAGTATTTTTAAACATAGATGGCATTTTTTAGGCACCTTAAAGGCCAGTTCCGAAACCAATATCTACCATCTGCATAAAAGCTTTGGGAATGTTTACCTGGTCGGTCAAACGTGTGCAGGTGCTCGTTAAATAAATCCGGGGATGCGAGACTTACGGCCAGTTTAGTTTCTAACCAGAATGATGCAATGGGTCCGTGTTTGCCATGCAATTCTGATAAAAACTCATGAACGCCGCCAGCTTGTCTTATGTCTGGCCAGTTGCCTTCCCTATGTTTAAAAAAGTTATTTTGTAAATTCCTTTACATTCGCTAATTTGTTCATTTGTACACTAATATACTTAGGATCTGAGGGATCCATTCCTGGAATTGTTGTACCAGTTTTTCTTGAACCCTAGAAGATGTCAACAAAATATTGCTCAATTTAATCACATAAAACTATAGCTATAGTAAAGTTATACAAAAATGAATTTAAACTAGTTTTTCTAATGGCAATGTATTGAACATTGGCATTAGAATTAGTACAATTTATTTACTATTGTTAAAGTGCTAATTTAATTAATTAATTTGAAGGTAATCAAGGTGTATTCTATAATTTCAAATCATAACAACTAAGCCACTAGTACAAGTATATCCTTTATGCACAATTGCCATTAAAAAAAATTGGACATGGATTTGCTTGTAAAAGGTTTAATTGTGTACATGGAAATTCAATTCAGTAATTTTAATTAGCAATATTCATTAATTTGTCTTGTAAAACAATAGGTAAATGCATGCTATTTGCAAGATTGACAGGTCATGAAAGTAGATTATTGAATCTGTACTCACGGGGTATAAATAAAACACGGTTAGTATCAAAACTACCGCAAATGTTACGGCAAAAATAACAAAATCCAGCATTTTTCCTGTTTTCAATCGCTGTCAAGGACTGAAAACGGTGACCAGGAATACCCCACAATGGCAGGATTGGTAGGCAAAGATTTCGCCCACAATGCATTGTTCCCACCAAGTTTACTGGTAATAGGGAATTTTGGCACATGGTGAATTTGGCCCACATCATCATTCCTACAGGGTCTATTCCCACTACCATGACCACATCCTCCGAATACGCTGAAAAACCATTGCCCCCTAGGGGGCTATGGTGGGGAGGATCCAATGAGATATCTATTGGGAGGATCCTTGTTTTTGTAAATAGCAGACGACACCATCTCTGTTTTGGCATGAGGTGTCGCTGCTGTAGCGCCTGTTTTCAAAAACGTATCGTAATCTGGGAAAAAGTTCAAGCAAGTTTGATAAGAAGTCATAAATTCGATTATATCCTAAACGTTATTTTTGTTGTGGTTAAAGGAAAAGTGTTGAACTATTGACGTACAAGACGTTTGGTAGGTTCAATTTTGAATTTGATGATAATAATAACCGTGAAAAATGATGCTCCATGGGATGTCAAAGTTAACCCTAGAACTCAATCTCTCAATTTAACAGCTAAAAGTTTACTGAAATGTGGATGTAATTTACCAAATAAAACGCCAATAAGCTCATAATATACTAAATATTTGCTATATTGTTGTGATAATTAATCTTTTGATTCTTTTCTATTGGTCATTCATTCATATTTTGCGATGGTTAATTGACTTTATATTTAAAAAAAAAAGTGTTGATAGTATTCCTAGAAAAGAATTTGATTTTTTTAATGATAACTACGAAATATATAAAGTATTTTACAACAACAACAAAAAAATGGCAAATGTCAGTGGCTTGTAAACGAAGCACTTACTCTATGTACCTTATTTCTGTTATATATTAATTGGACTTGTTGTAATTTTGAAAATCTCTTCGAAATTGTGCACTCAAAAGTACAAAGTAGCACAAGTCAGAAGTCCGGATATGTGAGGCGACCGTGCTAGGTGGGGTAGTGGTAACCCTGTTGGCATTTAATTTGGGAGACCTGGATTCCCCCTTGCAGGCTAAATTCCCTATAATCACCTCGATTTGCCTCTATCACCAAGATAAAAAGGCTCATCTCCTGATGTTGATAGTTGGCCCTTGTAAATGCAAGAACCAAGTAAAAAGCTTGACAAACTATTAATTTGTCAAGATTGTTATGTTTACAGATTTCCATGTGCTCTTTAAACGCTTTCCCTGTTCCACCTCCACGAGGTCATGTGACCTTGTGCGAAGTGGATGGCCACTTGACTTCTGGGCCAACATCTAGCCAAGACAATTCTTTTTATCCAAATAAGGTACCACGAGTAATTTCTACTTTTGTCATCTACATGGGATTTGAATTAAATTGCAACCGATGCCACATTTCGTAACACGTTTTTGCAGATACCAAGTTACCCGTCATTTTCAGTGGTGCGAGATCTTCATTCACAGTGTTCTGCCAAAGATAGTGTCCAAACCGCCTTTTTACCAGGAAATGAAAATGTGTGGAAAAGGGCAATTAATGCATGGTTGGTTGCGAGTTTCTGGATGCTCTAACGATGGTTGTGATTTGAGAGGTTAATCCTAAGCATGCCTTTGTAGGTGTGAGCAAGGATTTTTAAGTGCTTTAGAGGAAATTACAGGGGACAGTACAATCAGAAGTAAGGACTTTTATTTCATACTTTTCAAATAGCTGTAAATTTTACCGTACTTTTTGACAATGATTTGAATTTGGGATTGTCATTAGCTGCAAGACTGTTAAGACGTGGCCTTACATACTTTCACTGGATTCAAAATCTCCATGGCTCCTTTTATCCGCATTTAATGGTGAATACATTTTCTAATTTTGGTAAGCAAAATGCTCATTCCGTGATTTACGTTTAAATTTTTGATGTTATCGGCTCCTTTAGTTATCTAATGAAGAGACCATTGAAGAGTTCTCATCTACAGCTGAATGGTTTGTAGTATGACTTGTGTAGCAAAATAGTAGCATCGGGTTTATATTCTTATCCTATATATATTTGTGTCTACGTTGCTTAGGAAGCAGGGGAAAATTCGTGCATTTGCATGGCATCCGCACATTATTAAGTTTGCTGTTGCGTTACATAATGATTCTGTGAAGATTGTAAATGCTGACAGCAGACTGAATCCAATTCTGAAGTATAGGCAGCAAAAGGGAGTTTGTG
This sequence comes from Julus scanicus, assembly GCA_034698625.1. Taxonomy (NCBI): domain Eukaryota; kingdom Metazoa; phylum Arthropoda; class Diplopoda; order Julida; family Julidae; genus Julus; species Julus scanicus. The sequence continues at coordinate 15,829 of JAQGBW010000916.1, read as the reverse complement.
ATATGGCATGGAGGTAAATAACATGCAAGACCTTGTTATCTTGCAGTGTATGTATTCAATGTTGTACATGTTAAATCGGGGCTAATTTATTACTGGGCTACGTTTTACAGGCCCCTTTCAGCTTCCACATTAGCAATTGCTTGCGTATCAGGTATCGCCGTGTGGAACATCGATCCAACTTCGGTTGTAACTCGCCCATCTTCTGCCTGTGTTCAGTGGTTGACCCGTCCTGGCCACAGTCCAGTAACAGCTGTCCAGTGGGATCCACGAGGGAAATTTCTGCTCTCATCTTCACCACGGGATTCAGCAATGATTGTTAGACATGTTAAAAACATTGTTTTATTTGCGGCGTTGTTCGCTTTTATTTTATTTGAAAGCTTTTTTTGAATTCAGATTTGGGACGTTGCTACTCTTACAAATGTGCCGCTACGTTGCGTAAGAGGTGGAGGGGTGTCACTTATTCGATGGTCGCCGGATGGGCAGAGGGTTTTTGCAGCAACTCCAACAAAAACATTTCGGTATACAGATTGCCTGTTGTTAGTTAGCTCCGAAAACAGCGCATGCGTAATCTTATGAACATTCTTCATTTTTTTAAGAGTTTGGGAGGCGCAAACGTGGACTTACGACTGGTGGTCTACTGGCTCGGGTCGATGCCGTGCTGCTTGCTGGAGTCCGGATGGAGATATTTTGCTCACGTCTATTCAAGACGAACCCTTTATCTACTCGGTTGCATTCTCTAGTGTCCTAGCGGGGAGCGGAGACCTGGTTGGGGGCTCAAAAACTGCTATTCCAGTCATTAATTTGACTCCTGTTTTTGTGCAAACTGGAGATGAATATGTGAGGTAATAAATGCAACTGTGTTGTTTTCCTGTTATTGAAATCTTTTAAGTAAGATTTGTTGTTTAAAAAATCGAATAGCTGGTTCCCTAAAATGTTTCAAGTTTTTTTAAAATTCTGTGTGATGTTTGGTTACAGCATTGGTGGTAGTGTGCAGTCAATGGTGTGGGATAAGACTGGGAAAAGATTAGCTGTCTGTTTTAGTAACAAAGGTAAATATTATTTACTTTTTCATTGTTTTTCTACAAAATGGCCAAAAAATACACGCAGTAAAAGGATGGGAGTCAATTATCAAAAGTGTCGTTGTTAAAATGAAAAACTAAATGAAACATGTACATTATTTTCACAATTTTACTTTAGATGGTCGCCAGGAGTTCATTGCTGTCTTTTGTACAAGGACAAAACCTACCTTAGAAATCAGTCCATGGTATGCATCCTCATGTATTTTGCATTTTGCATTCATCCAAACAACTAGTTACTAATTTTTTTTTTTTTCATTAGTGGCTTTATTCGTGGCCTTCCTGGAGACAAACCCCAGCATCTGGCTTTTCAGAATGGATTTGAAGGAGGAGCCCTGTTGACCGTGGTAATGCTGCGATCAATACTATGAAGTCAATTTTTGTTTGTTGGAGATTTATCAGTTCCATTTTAATATTCATTTAAAACTTCAAAGTTAGTTATGAATTTTCAGACTAATGCTTGTTTTGATTTAAAAAGTTGCTACAGGTTGAGGAATTACCTAGCTTTTTTTGAAGTATTTATTTGTTAATTTTACGTTTTGCATTTGCTAAGGCATATTTCTTTTTCAGTGCTGGTCATCTGGAGAAATTTCTCACATTCCATTCTTGTTTCCAATGTCATCGCCATCTGTGAATCATGCTACACCAACGGGACACCGGGATTTCTGTGTTTCACCGAGAAAATTATACACGCTCTCGTCGCCTGTCCTCAGTTCATAGAAGTGATGTCCTGCTACTTGCTTATGTGAGCAATTTTTTTTATATTATACTTCTCCAATGTTGGACTTTTGAAAATTTTTCAAAGTCAAAAATTGTTCTCAGAGAGAAAACAGGAAATTGAAAGCAACATGAATTGTTTATTTTGAATGGACAAACTAAATATAAGGATATACATTAAGTCTCAGCTGTAAACTGCTTGTTTGTTTTTACCATGGCTTAAAAACATGTTGTCGAAATGTTCTCATTTTTAAGAAAGAATTTTTAATAGTTTTGCATTCTCCATCAATGGTTTCATTGATGGAGAATGTAAAACTATTAAAAAATTTTCAACGTTTTTGATAAGGACTTGCAAAGTTAGAATACATAATTTACAAAGTCGTTATACAGTAGAACCCTGTTAATAACTTTTTCAATTAAACTGGAAAAATTACGTTATAATTGCACTCTTGGGACCATGAGATTTGACTTCTTAAACGGGGATGTATTTGATTTTAATACGAGTTGTCTACAGGACAATAGTTAATGAACCACTATCTTAGAAAATGGGAATTTTAAAAATGTACATGATGTGCATTGTTTCCTCTAAAAGAGAAATTAATCATAGATTCTTTTTCGTCGTAATTGGCAACATGCTCTTTAAATTGGTGATATCGAGGAATTTTTTGACTCCTACGGTGCGATGAAACGTTAGGGCTGAAATCGAGCCTACCAGGGACCCCAACCAGTATACAATCATAAACTCAAAAACACTGTGACCGCTACAGCCAAGTTTTAGAGATGATGCAAGCACTGGGTTAAAGTAGCCGCCGCTAGAATATAGAGCTGAAAAAGAAATCCTAGGAATCAGCTGTTGCGACAAACTTAAACACAAGCACAATGTTGGAAAATATTATTACCTAGAAGCGTTATACTTCAGAACTATAGGCTCTACTTGTTAGACGGGTGCATTCCGGTCCACACATCAGGTGTTAGTTATTCGGGAGAAGGCTGCTTAGGTATTATCTGGTACTGGTTTAAAGCAGATGCGTGCATTTCCTTGCATTTGAGAAAGTTTTATCGACAATTTAGCAGGCAGTTGGAACATTGGTTTCCACTCACCAGATATCACTAGGGCCGTTGAGAGCAATGCGCTTGTTAAAGTGGAATGGGGCCAGTCCATCTCTTCCAGTGTCAAAGCGTTAAGACGGTCAATAAATGTGATCACTCCCTCGATTATTGCTCCATTTTTGACAGAGACCTTAAACCGAATTTAACAATCGTTTATGAACTCGTTAACAAATATCTCTGGGCTTGCAATCGCTATTTGATTGCTTGCAACTCACAAACTTGCACAGATATTTATATTCAATTAAAAAAAAAGTAGATTTTGGATATATTTGCAAGCTGCTTATCACCAAGGTGATGGCGGATTTGTATTTAAAGGATTGTCGATGTTTCATGGAAATGTTGGAGTTGTTTGCATGTTTAAAGTGCACAATTTACTCAGGATGCATAAACATATTTCCCACCTGTAAATCGGCCTCACAACTCCTTTCTAAGCTCTTATGTTGATGAGCGCTCGACCATCCAATAGCCCATATGTAGCGCATGTATCTGTAGTGAGAAATTCATTATTACTAACCATGTAACATTTCTTTTATTCGGCTTCTGTGTTGGGGTTCTTGATAATTAAACTTTCAGATTAGCCCACTTTTTTGTGCGGAAAAATGCCCTATGTTTTCGGTATGCACAACGCTTTTGGCGTTTCTAGACTATTTTTAAAAATTCGATTTTAGGAAAGTTCTCGGCAAACTTGAGTTCTGTGTCAACAAACTCACGTGAAAACCAACGATCCTGCGACAAACTCTACCAAAATCAGTTGCCCGGCACTCGTCGGACTTATTTGACCACTAACAACATCTTCGACGTATTTGTTTGGGTTCGCCGATGCATTGCCAAAGCTGTTGCACCACCAGAGGCACATGGCAAACAATCCAATCCCATAGACGACGACTCCGTACATGTCGTAAATGAAAGCCAATTCGCAGCAACCGCTGCAAAAATCCATTGTGGTGAGGAATTCCTCGGCCATCAACCGTTTGTTAATCGGCAATACTTTCTGGGCTATACGCCGGAGGAAGTGAAATATTACGGCCGAGGACACCAGGTTTATTATGCAGGCGAATAATGGAAACATTTTGCTCGGATAGCAATGGACCTGTAAGCAAAAGGAAAGTTTTTCTAGACTGATTGTTTTATACTTTGCTGGTTTAACTTGGATCATATGCGAAGTAATGGTCAGTGAAACGATTTTAATAGTTCTGTTAAAAGACGACGAGCTTATAATTTGAATTGTAACAATGTTTCAAAAGGCGTGCCCTTACATTGTCTGTTTAAGAATGCATGGGTAGGTTAGCTTTTTTTCGAGAAGGTTTGTTTGCAAGGCCGTCAGTAATGAGACATTAACCAAATGTACGTTTTTTGTCTCATGTCTTTGCGAAAAGTTAGACCTTGTAAAATATGGCTTTGGTAGAAAATGATTTTTATAATATTTTTTGGTTTTTTAATAGGATTTGTGTTCAGTATAGTGGTTAAAAGGTCTTTCCGATTTGATGAAATAGTATTTAATTATGTCAAATTTGACATCGAGCCCCTTTATGAACATCAAAGTTTATTATAGATGGACCAGATTTTCATCAAACGGCCACACTTATACAATCATTATAATTAATTCTCATTAAAATTCTATTAATTATTTTTTTAGAGTTTTGGGAAACACTGAGACATACATATATTGAAATCGGTTTTCCAGAAAAGACATGTGTTAATTCTTATGTATCAGTTTCAAATAGCTTACTTTCAGTTTCCAAGTATAGCATGCAAATACCATGTGGTTGAAACGTGCATCTCCTACACATACAGTACGTGTAAATATTTGCCTTAACTAACTTTTATGTGCTCACAAAATTTACAAGATGCTAAGTTTCCCGATAAGTTAATCATTAATCCATATTGCAAAATATGGATATACTGTTCTTAGTTAGATCCTTGCTTACAATTTCTTTAAATTTCCCAATAAAGCCATTCACTTTATTTACAAAAATGTTTTATTATTCCTTGTAAATACTACCCAAAAAATAGTGTATGTTCTGTAAACAAGCATGACCCGTGAAAAAATGTCCTAAAATTTAAGGCAAGTTTTTTTATGATTGTTTTGTTAAATTTGTCATTCAGTGAGTCACAATTTGTAAAGTTGTTCTGTTAGTAAGGTATGTCATGGTTAAATGTTTTGTTAGCTCAGATTCACTTCAAGATCGTTTCACTTATAAAGTTTTCAAGCATAAACTTTGTCAGAATAATATATAAAGTTATCCAGGGCACTGATTGATCTTATTGTCTATGTCCATTTGCTTATGACTACTACAAGAAAGTTAACTCAGATTTGTAATCATGGCTCGCTTATTATTGAGAGTTTAACCTCGAAATGTTCTGATTTGCTAGCAGAGTTCCGGAGAGCGATTTTATGGCTGGGCTCCTATTTCAAGGAAAATATACGAGTATGTCCTTCACTGCTCTTACTCTTAATTTCTGACGGACTTCTTAAGTCAATTTTACTTACCCAATAAAGAAGATGTTCAATCTAGTCCTTCCACCTGAAATTCACTTCCAGTTCACCTAGGTAACTCGAATAAGAAAACGGTTCAACAAAATTGAATGTCACTTTTTTCCTGTTTCTGCTATACAGAGCGCTGGTAAATATATCTGGAATATTGCTAAGTTTAGCCCCATCAGGTTTCTGGCATTGGTTCAAAATCAACTTTCTTTTTGAAAGTCTTCCTAGTCTAACTTAGGGGGAGTCTACGATTGGCTTGCATGGAGGTCTGTTTCGTGTTAATGCGGATGAATTAATTTTTGGTAAGAGGAGACTGAATTCATTGATACCATTCATGGTCAAGTGCATTACTTTAGTGGTTGATTTACGAGGCCTGATCAAAAAGTTCCAGGACTGTTTTTTTTTAATTTGTTAAGACTATATACAAGTTATTGGACATTGTCCTCTTCAGAGTACTCCCCTTGTGAAGCTATACATTTTGTCCACTTCTGGAAGGACCCTGAGAACTCATCTTCTGTGATGCTGTAGAGTTCCTCTGGCGATTTTTCTTTAATTCCGTCAGTCAAGTCAAATCTGCCCTTTCAAGGGTGTCTTATGATTTGGAAACAGGAAAAGTCTGCAGGGGCCAGATCTAGTGACGATGGAGGCTGGTGGATGATGGTCTTGGAGTGAGCAATGCAGCATCCACTCCTCACTTCGCCACGCTTGAAACATCCGAAGAGTTTCTGTGAACGTTTTACCCAACTTTTTTACTCATTTGACAAAAGATGAAAAAAATTACCGCACATGGAAAACTTGTCACACAATAACGTCTATTACCTCACAACAAATAAGATCGTAGAGAATCTACAAAAATAGATGAGCTCAGGAAATGTCACAGCAGCTAATGTTGTTAACCATACTGCTCTACAAACGTTTTGATCAGCCCTCATATGTCAGCTTACAATTTCCGCTTTCTGCAGCCACTAACTGTTTGGCCAATCAATTAATGTGCATATAAGTGTCTGTTTAAAATATCCTCTAGAGGATTTCTACGAAATTTTAGTTTTTGGTTTTGTTATAATGTTTGTGTTAACCTTTTCTGGCAAGAACAACACAGTAAGACCTATTTTTGGTACATGAATCATCTTTGGTTGATCCCTTACCTGTTGAGGTGTTAGATGTATTTTCATCTTTAAAATGAAGGTGTTAGTGAAAACTCCTAGGTTTGAATCCCACGTTGAACTGTGCATTCAGTCACCTTGACTCGTTTGAAAAAACGCCCAAATAGGTTTTCCAAAATGTATTTGACCTGAAATTTATGTACTAAGCGGTGTTACTCAATTCTGGATATCTGTAATCAAAGGGTTTTATTTAAAAATTTCAGGTGTAGTTCCTACATTGTGCCAACATGTGGTCTTAAAAATCTGATATGAAAATATTTTTTTCCAAACTTTAGAAAACAGTGTTTTTCAATCGGTGGGCCACCATGGGTCCTCAGGCGTATATCATTATTTGGGGAGCTTTGGGGGGAAGGGCGAAACAATTTTATTTATTTTTTTCTTGATACGTGATATTTCTAAAATTTCATGAAATTTCATCCGAAACTTTATGACTTTCTGTTAACTCAATATATGGTTTTACTAAGCAAGAAAAATGTAGTTTGAATTGAGTTGGGGTATGCTATTAGTTTAGGTCCTTGACTATAAATCTTATATTATACTTAGCGAATTTCCTTGAAAAGTTGAAACGGATATATGCGGTTTCTAAAAAATTCTTGAAAATTCAAATAATTCGTCAATCGATATTAAGCTTCGTAAAATCAAAATATGTAAGGTGGTAACAGTGGAAAGCCTTGGTCGGTACATTTATACAAAAAAATATATATATTTTTTTTAAATTTTAAGGAATGTGTATGCATGGGCATAACTAAGTCAATTTAATAAATACGATTAAACTGCAATGCATGTTTTAAGGCTTGTCAGATTAGAACTGATTTATGAAATAATTCAATTTACTTTCTATTCGAGGCAATTGAAATAATTTTAAGGATCATTCCAAGTTGGAGAAACTAGTTTAAACTCAATAATCATTGACGCATGGCTTATTCCTGTTAATGTCAGCGACCGCTTGAAATGGATTTCAAATGATAATAAATTCATGTTTTAATGAAAAATCATTGTTTGGATTGTTAGGTTTTTCCAACAAAATCTACGCAATTCAAACAGTAGCCATGCGTTAGACTAACAAACGATTTCGTTAGCCTTGAAACAAAGTAGATAATGAAAATATTTTAAGAAATTACTGTTTTTAAAAATCAAAGAAGTCCGCTAAAGTCTGTATTTTCAGCTGTTTTTTATACTGTTCATGATTTATTCTTATGTAAAGTAGAATCAAAGGTAAAGCCCAGCTCGTTTTTTCTCAAAAAAAAAAATAATAATGGTATATACAAACATGTTTAGATAATTCGGTTCATCAACTTTCAGTATGTTATGTGAATTAAGTTCAAACTGTGAATTTTTTTTAGGATGATGATAGATTTTTAGATTACATGGTCATTGATCAGCTGACCACTAGCTATGATATTTTAATCTTCCTACATTATATTAATTCATCATAGCATGTTTGCGTTTTGTGTAGAATGAATCAAATGCGTTATAAAAAGTTTGGGAAATGTTTTTCAAACTTTGTAGACATCGATATTGGGTGCGGTGACTGTTAAAATCCATTTAATGGGATGCTTATCCAATTTAAAGCACATCTGGTTATTCATAGCTTCACGGGTTGAAGATTTTGGTCATTCGATGAGGTCATTGCGTCTGAATGACATTAATTGGTAAAAACTTCTTAACACGTCGTATGAAATAAGAACTTTTTCTTTCTTTTTTGTGTGTGACAAATCAATGCCAATTTGTACGTATCTCACAGTTTGTGTCTCATCGAAATAATACATCCTTTGAGATATGGTGCTAAAATTGTGGAGACTATCCTGATTCGGTGAAATAAATGCCCTTTGGGATGAGGGAATAGAACAACAGAACAACTGGTGTGACCTTCTTCAGTCACTTGTGTTCATGGTTTTGATTTTTACTCCTACTTTTTTTTAAAAAAAAATCGTCAGCTGTCCCGTCGTGAGTAATTTAGGAAATACAATCATTCATTCGGTCACTAGAGAGCGAACAGCAAGGAACAAGATTGAAACCATTGTGAGAAAGAAGACAGCTGTCATTTAGAAACTTGGAAGAAAAACGTTCTGGATCATTAGGGCATTTTGTTCGTAGGCATACAATTAACCTTATTCTGGTTCTGTACCTCCTATTGGCGTTCCGGCATTAAGTTTTCAGCATGGCTGCGTACTTTTGCAACAATCAGCCGGAATTTAGCTAATGGATGGTACTTAAGTTTTCATGTTTGTTGGTTGTAAATCGTCGAACATTTTCTCTTTTTACCATCTAAATGAGGTTTGGTTGTATTATACAGTTTCGTACTTTATATAGACACAGATGCAATCATATTATGAAGAATGTGGTTCTATATCTTTGAAATTTCCCACCAAAGTTTACGAATTTTTCACATACAGCACGGGATTTTAGAATTATATTATGGTTTCCTGTTTTTATTACCTTAATGAGGTTTGGGTATACTTGTAGTTTGTAACTTTATTTTCAAGCAGATGCATACTTATTTACCAGGAATTTTTTCTATATTATGAAAGATTTCACCCAAAATCACATAACTTTATGAAATACAGAACAGGATTTTACAATTATATTATAGTTTACAGTTTTTATTACCTTAATGAGGTTCGGTTTTACTAGTAGTTTGAAACTTTATTTTCAAGCAGATGCTAACTTATTTACCAGGAATTATTTTCTATATTATGAGAGAATTCTCCCAAAATGTCATGAATTTCTGACATACATCACGAGATTTTACAAAACTTTCTTAATAAAGATTTTATAACTACTTAGTTTCCCTTTTTCATCAACAATTATTTACTGACGATAGTTTAGTGTTAAGGAATCATTTAATTGTAAAAGTATAGTTTCCACGTCTTCTTTGCTACCAATATTTTAGCAAAATGTTTAAAAATAGTTTATTATTTTAAAAATAATATCTCCCAAAATTTCATTGATTTCTTACATACGGCACGAGATTTTACAAAATTTTTAAAGTTTAATTCTTACGATAGAGCTCTACTAGATAATTTCTTTTTATCAAAAATACGAATGTAATATTTTTTTCTTACGATAGTTTGCATTATTAATTGCATTATTGCATTATTGGCTTATTAATTTATTTTTAAAAATGTCCGTATTAGTTTTGGAAGTTCAACTAACTCACTTGAGGTCAAAATAATAAAGAAAATTTAATTCATTTGAAGGAGCGTATCGTCGTTCGTGTCTCTCCAAAATATATCCTTGATTCTCCCGGAAGTTTTAGTTAATAGGAATGTAGCATGAAATTTCAGTATTGAATTTTATTAGACAATTTGCAAATTGAATATTTATTGTCTATTTTACAGTTGTTGTTGTCGTTCAAGTGTAACATTGTAATCTTTTGAAGTCTCTTCATGTTATTACAAATGACAATAACCACTTCCCCATAGTTTTTGCTGTCTTCTTCAAGACTAGTTCCGTTATTCCAAAACGTTTTGATCCTTGTTCCAATTTGTTCTCCACACGAAATTATGTTGCTGACCATTTAGGAATGAATTGGGGAGGTTTAGGTATCCTTCCACCTTCAGTTGAGGGCGGAAATACGAAAATGGCTTATGAATCATTACACTAGGAAAGAAAACTGGATTTGACCACTATGCGTGGCCAACAAAAAAACTATCACGAATCAGTAGTGTACCTTTACGAATGCAGTCCTTGATCTAGATCACTACACGGTTAGGAAACAGCTTGAGGAATTAGGGGGTGTAGTTGGTGAAGTTGTTGGTCAACATTTTTTCCAAGGCGAATGAATCATTCCCATTGACGTGCGACTACACGAATCGAATGGAACCAACATGGTTTTGACAAAAATTTCTAGAAAATATCTGTCATGGTTTAATTTTTTGTCAAAACTAATTTCTATATCCTTGATGATGTCAGACCCCCTACCTATTGAATTTAGTGTCGAATTCTGTTCTATTAGCATGGAAAGTGAGATAAACAGTTTTGATTGGGTTTGATTCGGTTAGGCAACCGCTGAGGCCGATTCAAGGAAAATGAAATTCCACCTATGGGAAAGGGGCAGGGCTGTTTTAGGGTGTGATTTTTCTAATGTTCATTCGGCATCTTTGGCCATGGAACAGCTCGTAATTTTAGGACATCGGCTATTGTGGGAGAGAGACACTCATCATGGGGGAAAAACCGATTGGAATTTATTTGATTTAGGTTAAGGTTTGGCTCACTGATTACAGTCTGTAATCCAGTACATTGTAGTATTGCATGCTTCGATGTGGGGCTTATGTGAGGTCGATTGCACCTTGATCTTGTATTTCATAAATGTCAGCTAAATGGATATTTATAATGTGCACCAAACTGGCTAATGAACAATCAGATGTTAATCATGGATTAATTTTTTTTTCTATCTTAATTCTGTCTGTAAGTTGAAAAAGCCTTAATGGAGGATATATTATGTTTTTGAAGTTACCCATTTTTAAAGTATTTGCAATAAATACTCAGCACTGGGCAGGTATGAATCGAATATGCAGGGTGGGCCAATAAAAAGTAAGCCAACTTTATAAAAATCCTAAAAAAGTTATTTGATAATGGAATTTAATGAAAATTTGTACAAATATTGTTTTTTTCTTTACTTTCGAATTGCCCTCGTTCACGTTCTTTTTTAATGACGTAATCATTCGAATTTGTCTTTTAAAATTGCGTTCACTGAAAAAACTTCGATACGTTTTTTGCGTACAACGAAAAATTACAGTGCTTGGCAATTTTTGAAACTGTTTTTCCGGAGAACGGTGCTAACTTTGAGCACAAATTGAAATAGGGAACTTTTTGTATCCTTTTTAAGTACACATGTACAAATTTTCAATAAATTCCATTGACAAATAACCATTTTATGATTTTTATAAAGTTGCTTTACTTTTTATTGGCCTACCCTGTAGACGCAAATTTGTAATTTCAAAAAACAATGTATATCAACATTTCCTCTAGTATGTTTTTGCAACGATTTTTCTTAAGATTGACCACTTGGTATGAAATTTTATTTAGGTGCTCTCACTTTGAAGACCTGTAATTTTATTATCTTGGCAATTTCTAGATTTAATTCTAGCCTGCTCAGTGCTAAGTATTTGTTGCAAATACTTCTAAAATATATGGACGACTTGTGATTCACACAAAAAATACAACATGGAAGCCCAAAGCAGATGCTATTGCACATCTATTGCGTTCATGATTTTGATGTTTTATTCATGTCGCTCCAAGGTTCATTACGGAACTTTTTTACCACAATCACTGCTACCTCATTCCACTCATTGCAATTTTCTTTAGGTTGTGGTGCAACTACAAAAAAATATTTCTATTTCCGCAATGGGGAAATGTGTAAACATTTTTCTTTCTAGTGTGTTCACCGTTACACTTATCATAGGCACACACACACAAAAAGCGATTAAAGCAACATTCATTAAGTTGGCTTACTATACAGGTGAAGTTCTTTGATTAGTCGTGCTCCATGATTTAATGTAAACACGGCTTGCGATTATTGTTTCATGATTGAAAACCGATCCAACCAGTATGTTTATTGACAAACACTCGTAGTGTATACATTTAGATATTAAGTCTGAAAGTATCAGGTAATTAATAGAAAGGGTAAACTTTTATTAATTTCCTTTTCAGTTTTATCGATTCCTCGATGTAATAATGAGATATTTTCATTTTTCTCACTGTTTAAATAATCCACGTAGATTATAGAAAACATGATGTATTATATTTCATATAATTCAATTCAATTCAGTGCCCTACAGTTAGCAAATAAATGCCATATGGTAGGATGGGGGGGGGGGGGTCCTACCCAATCATTTCAGAAGAATGCTCCTACGTCAGTAGCGACTTAAAACATCATTGTTTAATTAAATTTTTACCAAATCTAAACTTTTGCCAGAAAGGCTATTCAAAAGCTTTTGTGGTTTTAGCCACATTTATATTAATATCTGAAAATTGCATGCTTGCGATAATGATACACCAAATTTTGATAATTGTATTTACGGAAATAGAATTTTTTTTTTTTTTTTTTTTTTTATCTGGGCATCGACATGAATTGCTACCATCAATATTTTTTCCCCATGAATTTCCACCTTCAAGAACATTGACCATAACCCTAATCAGAAAACAAAGTTATCCATGTATTATTATTGCCAACCACAAATCTTCCCCCTCAAGCAATTATTAACAGGTTTTATCAGATTGCTTGAATATGGGATCGTTGACATTTACTTGATTTTATCAAGTTCAAGTGTTTTTTTAACTGTTTCATCCAACAAAATTGAGTTTTGATATTAGTAGATTTCCTGGCTGCTCAAACGAGGCTTTGTAAATGAGCGGTTAACCGATATTTCAAATCACTTGCTCACTTAGAAGATGTACTGTATAGAACCTTATACTGTGTAACATACGATGTGAGTCATAACAAAAAGTAGAACCCATTACAAAAAATCACAACTTTGTGAAAAATGCTTCGATTTAAATGAAATTTGGAATTTACGTAGAATAATAGTGTAGGAACAAAAAATTGTCTTCCAGACATGCGACAAATCTCGGATTTTTTTCATTTTTCAACTAAACTGTGTGCTCGCGAAACAGTTGAACTTCTGCAACGAAAAACGACAAACAGCAGGGACTTGAATCCAGTGGACTACAAAATTTGGGAAGTTCTCCAGAAAAAGGACGACTTGAAACTAAAAATTAAGAAAACTTGGATTGAACTCGACCAGCGTATAATCAATTCGTCAGTCAAAGAATGACTCGTTAAACTCCTGGCTTGTGTAAAGGCCACCGGAGAACATTTTAAGCACATTTTATAATTCATTTTTGTTCCTACACTATTGTTCTACGTAAGTGCCAAATTTCATTTAAATTGAAGCATTTTTCACGATGTTGTGATTTTTTTTATTGGGTTCTCCTTTTTTTTTTGACTCACAGTGTCGGTTTATTTTGAGCAGTTTAAAGTTTTAATTATCCTGGCTTATTTCTGGTCTTAGGACATTTAGGGGTACAATTCTTCTTAATTCAATTTTAATACCAAACGATTTTTTTGTGTGATTATAATGAATAAATAAATGCCATGTTTATGCATTATGCAAATTTGAAGCAGCTTCCGCCTTTCACCTTTTCCGCCTTAAATACTTCCACATTGGTTTGTCTGTAAAAGTAGGCCTATACTGCATAATTAAACTATTTCAAATGATACTGGTTTAATGCTATACACGTGTGGATGAAATATATAGTTATGCATATAAAACTCACTTTGCATTTGCTATACTCGCGATCCGTATAAATAGACACATTCCGGGTAGATTTTTAATTAATATTCCCCTGGAAAACCAGCCTCTGCAAATATGCTTGCCAATTTAGGCTAACGAGTTTGTTAGAAATTTTTGAAAATGATTCAGGAACTTTTACAATTTTTTTTTTTTTTTAATCCGGTATATCGATATGTAATTAACTTTGCAACAGTTTTACTAGTGACACGTTTAATCGGGACAGTTAAAGGTGCACCATTTAATTTTCTGAGACATTAAAACGCGAGGTACGCGACTGGACTTAATTGCCCCATTTTCAACAATACAGGTAATTTTAACAGAAATTATAGCATTTAAGGGTTAACAGCAAGTTAGGCAAGAAATGGTAACCTTAAAAAATAGTCTTTCTCGATTTTTATAAAATGAATTGACGTTTTTAAGGCAATAGCAATGTAAACTTCTTATTTAAAAAAAAAAAAAAAATGAAGTTAAAAATCTACCGGATTTCCGAGTTTTGTCTTTGTTGTCGAAATTGTTTTTTTCAAATTAATTCTATGAAAACAACAGGTTTTTTTTACTGTAGGCGTTGTTTTTAATTTGCAAATTTCTTATCAGTTTGTAAATTTGGGATGGTGCAGTCTTCCGATTTGACTTTGTCTACAAGCACTTTACTTGCAAATCCTAATTCGAGGTACAAATACATCCTGATCCTTTGCAATATTTATACATCGTTCTTGTGTCCCCTTTTACGGTTCACGTCCTCCGAACTTAACTAGGTTGAAACATGCTAACCAATTTTGACAGTTAACTATTTGGCCATTACCATCTTGCACTTAATAACATACTGGCGAATGGGGACATAATCGAGTTTAGTGAGGTGTTATGAAAATATTGCCTGCTAAAAGTAACTGTGATTAAGATATTCTTATAGAATTGGGTTGCTGTGGATTTTCTGTAGAAGTTTTTCTTGTAGACGTCATTTTTGTGCTCACATGACTCTTAAACTTTCTCCAAAACCCCTTTCGCCAAAATGTGATTTTGACATTCACAGCGAAGTTAAACTTGTTTGATTTTTTTACACTTCGGTAAGCTGAGCTGCGGTCCACTTAACCATTAGATAACAGCCATTAAGTGTTAGGTAGCCATTGATTTTGCTTTTTTTTATCAGAATCCGTTGACCCCCTTAGCAAATTTTGAGTCCACTTTATCCTTCTAATTGATCAGCTGTCCTTGATTGATTATAGAACACCCCGAAATATCCATGAATCTTTGTAGCTTAGTTTATATACAACTTAATAAAACTTTAAAATTTTAAGTAGAAAACATGAAAGAACAAACGTTCCATTCTGGCTAAGGTTTAGCTCATGGTTCAGGCCAATACTCAGATTTTAGTCATAAGCTCTGTATAGGTGCACATTCATTGTGGTACTCAGTCGACCTGGCGATATTTGTGTTTTGAAAGTAAAGGATTGTGAAAAAAATCTACTTCTCTGAGGCAAAGGTTGGAAAGTAATAGGTAATCAAATTGTTTTGGAACTGGGGAACATTCCAAAGAATTGTTGAAACATTGACAGTTTGGACCTTATTGATTAGGGCATTTGCATTATTGTTAGAAGAGTGTCTTAGGTTTAATTACACACTTATGAAAATTTTGGAATATATTTCAAAACCTTTATTTTAATGTATTTCACAGATGAACATGGACTTTATAGACAATATTTTAGTACACTTTTGATATACATTAACTTTGTTTAATGTAGACATCATTTATGTATCCAAAATACGATTTCGGAGGACTTTTGAATTTTTCTCATCATTCAATGACGTATTTCGTCAATTTTTTGTTATAAATTTTCAATTAAGGTGCAGAGTGCATGAAATCGGAAGTTCCACCTGTACATGATAATGACGTGCACGAGCGCTATTATACCATGAACACACTGCAAGATAAAGGACATTTAAGTCCCAAAATGACCTTTAACTTTATAGTGTGTTCATTCT
>JAQGBW010000915.1:0-31879 GCA_034698625.1 Julus scanicus | reverse complement strand
TTAACTTTTTTTGCTTGAAAACTGGGAGAAGTGTAAGTTTGACCCATTGAAATACATGAGGGGTGAAAGGGCCTTAACACTACTAATCTTTCCCCCAAATTCAGAAACGAACATAAGACAGAATTTTTGGTGCACTAAAAGTGCGATTTTTCTTAAGGTGTGTTTTCATGTGAGAGAGACTCTCGAGATGCTCTCGATTACAGTTTTCAATCTAGCACGTGTAAAAATGCGCGTGCTACTGTCGAGAGCTAGGCGAAAAATAAAGCAAAAAACGCCTTTCTGGGATAGCAGCAGAGCACTGAGGAGATGCTTATGCTTACGGGTTTTTTAATGTTTAGAGCTAAGTTTGGGAAATTTTGTGGAATACGAGATGTGATGAGTAACTCACGAGAGTTAATCTCAAGTGGAAACGCACCTTTATTCAATCCTAAATATATGGCCAAAATAGTCCACTCCAAGATTCTGGACCCTATTTCCCCCACAATGTGATGACATAATATACAGCCTTGATTCCATAGAAACAACGAGTAATTTGCACTAAAAATATGTAGCTTTGCTAAATTGCTAGTTGAACATTATTTGGATATGTTTGAATTTGTATATTTACCCAGCCGGATCATGGTGCTGAAGATATTGCGCCAATCCCAAAAAATCGCTAAATTGTTCCTTTTTCAATTCCGTTTGCAAATGAAAAATAGGAGAAATTCCACCTTGTGAATACACGATGCGAAGTTGTTGGTCATCTCCGTCCGTATTTTCAAGTTTTGTCATGTAGCTTCGCATTAATGTCAAGATTTCGTGTTCGCTTAAGCCACTGTCTTTGGAGATGTGTCGAAGAATGGATCTTTAAACAAGAAACTGAAATCAGTTAACCGTTTATTATCTCAACACAATCCTGTGTCTATATATATTTTGAATACCGGAAAATGTGGATACTTTGGGGCAGTCAGGCCTGACGAGAGGGGGGGGGGGTAGGAGGAAGGAGGGGTGAAAATACCCCGAGCCCGGGCCACCGGAATTTGCGTGAAAAAAAACTTTTAAGGTTGAAAATGACATTTTATAATTGTCATGAAAACCGAAAACGCTATGGTAAAAACGCAGTTTTTCTGCATTAAAAACGCAATTTATCTATGCTAAAAACGCATTTTCTATGCTAAAAACGCAATTTTTCTATGCTAAAAACGCAATTTTTCTACGTTAAAAATGAAATTTTTCTAAGGTAAAAACGCAATTTTTCTAAGGTAAACACAAGGGCCATATTAACCTTTCATTCCTCCCCCCTATCCTTCCCCAACAAAAAAAATGTGATGACATATACGGCCCCTTGCCCTCCCCTTTTTTCCCCGGGCCAGGTCCTGGCTCTCGGCGCCCCTGGGGGCAGCGGGGGTAACCAACTTTGGGCCATTCATCGTTTTGCCCAGTTGGAATGTATCAATTTGGTTTCAATGGTGCCAGTAAAAGAGAAAAATTCATCCGTCATACTATAGTGTGGTGACTAACTAATATTCTAAATTCCTAATGGACACCACGTGGACAGGGAGGACTGGGGGAAGTGTCAATTTTTTGAAGGATTTTCGGGAACGTCGTTTTTGAATAGCCACCAAATGGGAATACAAACGTTTTTAGAATTTCAAAAAAATTCCAAAAACTTGCCTGAAGTATCCACATTTTATAGCAGTAACTTATAGAATTTATGCAATAAGAACTCACCTGAAAACTCTCTCGGGTACAAATCCAGAGTCGTCAGTATCTATGTCAGAGAAGGACTTTTTCAACTCCTGGACTTTATCCCTGATGATAATTTTCAACCGTCTTAAGACGTTTAGTCTACTGGAATTCGGGAACTAAATTTAAAAATCTTTTAGTGAGATGTTACCATGGTAATGAATATTACCAGTACTGCTCTTGTACCTCATCTCTGTGTTTTTCCATGTAATTCAAGGCATAATCGTCAGCTCCTAATATTTGGAACCAGTGCCCATTTAAGCAAATTCTGTTGCCAATGACGAGATCGGATGCAAGGACATAGTTTTCAGAATCCATGTTGGTGTTCAGGACTCTACATCTATCCATGAATTTTCCACCTTTATAACCTAAATCATCAATTATATAACAACATGTGAAAATTTTTAGATTTATATGTGCCTTAATTCTGCAAAGTATTTTACATGTATATTTGCTAGGTAACTTGCATCCTGCTGTTAAAATATGCTGTTGTTTTACCTGAATTTCTTCGCGGTTTTTCGTAAATTGCAATGGTGTCATCCATGAGATGATAGGAAATAACGAATTGACGCTCTTCATTTCCGGGTGCACAAAGAATAGCTAAAAATCGTAAAATTCTGCTTTGGGAACCACTACGATCACGAGTCATAAACTTTACGAAATCGTGTTTCGCCACAGGTTGGCGGTATTGGGAGGTTATTGCCCTTATCTCTTTGGGTTTGGTCACCAGGTATTTGTATTGCTGCTTTAGGTGGGGAAATATTTCTTCTAGATTTATACCTTTGACGTCTGGAATAATTTTAAACATTGTTCAATTATGACGAATTTTAATGATATTCATTTTTTGTTTTAAGGATACTTGCCCAGCCCATATTTTACTGACAGAAACGTCTTGGTCAGTTCGTCACAGTCGTAAATGAGTAGCTGTCTGCCCCACGCATTGATGGTCGACCCAATTTGCAAATCCTGGTCTGTATAAAATTCATGTTCACTATTTTCCGTTAGGCCAGAGTTCAGTTTTAGACCGGGAAGAGGTTCGATTGGCTATTTGAAATAATTGAAAAATACATCAAAATACACCTAATGCAAGACCGTATATATATGAAGGGGAATATTGAGGATGCATGGATCCCCCAACTTTAAACCGAATCGGAAAAATATGAAAAGGGAATTACACTTGTGCAATAAAAGTGTGATTTTTTGCTCTAAAAATGCACATTTTTTTTCAATAAAAGTGCGATTTTTTTATTATGTAAAAGTGCGATTTTTAAAGGTAAAAACGCAATTTTTCAGCATTAAAAAAGTGCGATTTTTAAAAGTAAAAATGGAATTTTTCTTATGTAAAAGGGAGAATTTCAGAGACAAATAGTGCGATTTTTAAAGGTAAAAACAAAATTTTTCTTAGCTAAAAGTGAGAATTTCTGAAGTAAAAGTGAGAATTTTCTGAGGTAAAAGTGAGAATTTCTGAAGTAAAAGTGAGAATTTTCTGAGGTATAAGTGAGGATTTTCTGAGGTTGCAGTGAGAATTTTCTGAGGTTATTGGGAATTTAAAGTGCAATTTGTATATTTTTTATGTAAAAGTGCGATTTTTTAGGTAAAAATGAAATTTTTGTTGTTTCCTCTGGTCCAACTCTCGGCTTTGCCAGACTCTGTATAATACTGGTGATCCTAAGTATATGGCCAAAATAATCTACCCCAAGATTCTGGACCCTATCCCCCCACTCCCCTTCCCCCAAAGGTGTTAACATATGCGGTCTTGATCTCATGTATAGGTTAAAAAATTCGCTTGACCAAAATAAATATCAATGTTTTTTATTTATTACATCCTAGAACAATGTAGTAGAACTACATGTGAAGACAACAATAACAATCTAATTTTTCTTTCAAGTCCTTCAATTACACGTTCCAGTAAATATTTAATGTTTTAAGTGTGGATTCCATGATGATACTTAGTTTCATAAAAAGTTTAACAGAAACTTGTTCTTGCATTTCCTACTAAAATATGTTCTAAGATGTAGTATATAATCGATATTACCCTTTCTTTCGGTATTTTGGATCTCCGAACAAATATCTTTGATTTGGATAATTCTTCTTTCATTTGTTGTAAACCATTGTTTGGATCTGGAGCCAAGTCTGGCTCATCCTTTTTAAAACGTATTTCGATTGTATCATCTGCCAAATAATATAGCAGCAACAATTTCTTGATCCCATTTTGGGCCATCTCTTTATTAACCCAAACGCAGTAAAATTGAAGGACATTTCCATCGTACTGCAAAAACTGTTTGAAAGGATGACTTCTGGGGCGATCTTTGGGACATGATACGGGTCTTGCCTGAAACGAGGTCGTTGAAACAATCTTACTCTTTGATTTCATAACAAAATTATAAACTACACTGTGAGTCATAAAAAAGTAGAACCCAATAAAAAAAATCACAACTTCATGAAAAATGCTCCGATTGAAATGAAATTTGGCATTTACATAGAACAATAGTGTAGGAACAAAAAACTTCTTCCGCACATGCGACAAATCTCGATTTTTTTCATTTTTCAACAAGCTCGAGAAACAGCTGAACTGCTGTTAGGGGAAACGCCACAGTTCATCGAACCCAACCACTGGCCACCAGACAGGAAAAGATTTACAAATCGAAGACTAATAATATCGAAAACTTAGATTGATTTGAACTTTACCAGTGTATAATCGATTCGTCAATCAAAGAATGGCGCCATAGATACCGGGCAGGAAAAGATTTACAAATCGAAGACTAATAATATCGAAAACTTAGATTGATTTGAACTTTACCAGTGTATAATCGATTCGTCAATCAAAGAATGGCGCCATAGATACCGGGCTTGTTTAAAGATCCCCGGAGAACATTTTGAGAACATTTTATAATTCACTTTTGTTCCTACACTATTGTTCGATGTAAGTTCCAAATTTCATTTAAATCGAAACAATTTTCATGAAGTTGTATTTATTTATTTTTTTATAGGTTCTACTTTTTTATGACTCAAAGTGTAGATACATTTTAAGTAAATTCACCTTAATGTTATGGCTATCGCGCATTTCAACTGTGAATTGTTGATCATCATTTTCTGGTACTGGAATTCCAAGTTTGGTGAGGTAATCACGGGTGTATTGATCACACTTGTAAATTTTATATTTTCGACCATAAAATTTGACCTCTCTGCCAATATTTAAATCATCCAGGGTAAATTTTTCAACCAGTGGCCCGATCCCTGGCTTTGGTATTTTATTCCGTTTTAAAATTGTACCTATAATTAGTATATGTATTTATTAATTATTCACCCTGGATGCATTTTCAAATTTGTCTCACCTCGAAATCTGGGGTCTTTCTTTAACGTGTTCTCCACCACTTGAATAGTATCGTCTTCTAAGAAATACAGTATTTTGTACGATGTTTGCATTCCGCTTAAAAATAGTCCTTGTTCGTCAAGGGGAACTGCTTCAAATCGTAAAACCTGAAATATTTCAGTTAATTTCTCATTTATGCTAAATCATACCCCCAAGTCTCACTCAGGACACCCGGTGCGGATCTCCCCTCCCCCCCTCCTCCTCCCTTCCCCCCACACACGCCATCATATGCCACTGATCCTTGATTAAAAGATTAGTAACTATGACAATAAATGTCTGATAAGTCGAATTTTGTGACATATAACCAAAGAAAGTTAAGATTTTTAAGGCGCCCTATGGGCTGGGAACACGAGGGCACAAGGATACCCCATAACCCTTATTAAGTCTGCCACTGAAATTTTAATTTAGTTTGTTACTGTCTGGGGTTCCCACAGGGAGGTTGGGGGCTATCATGCGAAATTTGAAGTTGGGGGATCAATAAAAAAATTTGTATACGCCACAATCCCCCTATTAAGATCTTATACAAAGTAGGGAGGGGGTACCACTATATCGAACTTTTAAAAATTCAACAGTTATGTATTTCACATGACTTCATGAAAAGTGAAATTGTATGGGTTGGGGTGGAGGGCCCTACTTTTCTTATTTGTTCTGGACATAATATAATTTCTGCCAAGTCTTGAGATGCGCTCTGAATGGTGTCTTCCCCACTGCTCTTTTTCCCTTAGATCCGCCACTTTCAACCCCTGGATTAGTTTTTAAAAATGAAATAATGCTACCTGGTTGTTGAAAGCTATCCAATCAGGTATCCTCAACTGCAACGCTGCATTTCCAATATCACTTTCATATTTAACACTCGGCGAACACATTTGTTTAACAAGGCTTGGCTTGGTTTCATTGCCAGTTTTAAGCAACATGGGAACATCATTTTTGTACCCGAAATGTTGTTTTTTATGGAAATTAGTTGGAAATATCTGAAATATCCATAAATACGAATCACTGGCAGATTTTAAATAACATTGATCATTGATAAAATTATTTTCCAAAAAATCATTTTTTATTTTTTTATTTTATTTTTAAAAATTCAGATTCCGTGTTTTCCATATAATTATTCAGATCATTAGGCTAATTAATTTTTCACGATTTTCACTTTTCACTTCGAAGAACTTACATCAGATTCCAGTAAGGATTTGTACATTTTTCCGTTGTTTACTTGCGTGGTATATGCCAATATCTGTACTGTTTACATTCGTTGCCATGGAAACAGACGCCGGCGTTGTCATGGCAACGGATGCTGGGCGTATGTGCCAACCGGAGGTTATCCGTGAAAGCATGACGTTGACCTTACGGCGGCAGAGTGGCACATCAAGTTTTATTGGGCATTTTATGGGAAACTAATAATGAAAGGCGTTAGTTATTCTTAATTTTTAGCTCGTGCATTTCCGGTTAGAAATAGGAATGACCATGTGGAAATATAAGTTTGGTGGTTTCTTAAGGTTTATTTTGTATATTTCTGTTATTCTAACAGAGTTCTTAAGTCATGTTAGCTCACAAAATGTATTAGGTTGCGGTGGTTTTGTTAAGTCGGATATTCCGATCGATTTCGCACGCGTGGAAGTGAAATTGTAAGTGCGAAATTCGTTGCATAAGCATATTAGTCCATTATAAGTACATTTTCCGCTATCACACCCCTCTTTTTATTATATTAGAAAACTTTTAATGTGCTGAAAATTACAGTACATTTACAGTAAAAGAATTTTGTTAAGCCTTAACCACAGCCGTTTAATAAACATTTGCATATTTATTTTCATTGTAGATACACAAAACAAGGTTCGATCAGGTATCAGACTGATTGCGCACCAAATAATGGCTATTATTTAATACCTGTGTATGATAAAGGAGATTATATATTAAAGGTATTAATAATTACAAATTGTGGGGTATTAATAATGTGGCTTATAGCTAATTGACTAAATATTCTGACTATTTGCTGGATTTATTTCTTTATTTTTTGGAAAAAAAATAGGTTGAGCCACCAAATGGATGGTCATTTGAACCAACTAGCGTTTCACTACACATAGACGGTAGCACTGATGCTTGTAGCCAGTCGCAGGACATTAATTTTCATTTTAAAGGATTTTCTGTTACTGGACAGGTAAGTTTGTGTTAGAAAACTTTGCATAGTGTGAGATTTCGCCCTTATGTTGGGAATGGTATTAATACAAAATCATGCCTTTTAAACGTGGTATAAATATTGGGAAAGCTCTCACTGTAAATGGTTATGCTCTTTTAATTAAATTATTTAAAATCCAATAGGTTATTAGCCGTGGTTCAACAGAAGGTCCTTCAAATATTGTCGTGGAATTGAGTCTAGCATCTAATCCAAAGAAATCTTTGCAACAAAGCGTGACCGAGACTTCGGGACATTATCGTTTTGATAATGTTAAGCCGGGCGATTACATTATTTCGGCCTCTCATCAAACACTACAGTTTGAGCGTAAAACTGCAACTGTTCAAGTTAAGAAAGACAATGGAGTTGTTTTGGAAAAGCTTGTGGTGGCCGGATACGATGCGACTGGACGCGTATTGGGAGACGACGGAGAAGCCGTTCGAGGAGTTCACTTTATTCTCTTTGGAAAGCCAGATCCGCAACTTGCTCCTCGGCAGTGCGAAGTTGGATTACCTCAGGGTTACGACTCTAAAAGCCTTTCTCTTTATGCGCCATTGGCTCCGCTCTGTCACGTTGCATCTCTAGAAGATGGAAGATTCTTTTTCCCTCTCCTCGTTCCTGGACAATATGCAGTGGTACCCTTTTACAAAAATCAAAATATTAAGTTCGACGTCATGCCAACCAAAGTCGATGTGAACATCGGGCATGAATCCATGGTCCTGAAACAGGAATTCAAGGTAGGACCCTTATTAAAGTGTAAGCAATCCAATTTTAATCTTTATTGACCTAAATTTACTGTTCAGGTTGAAGGGTTCAGTGTGAATGGCCGTGTGCTATCGCGTCCGGGTGGACGAGGACTGTCTGGTGCAACTGTTTTTCTCAATGGCAACAAACTAACCGTAACTGATGATGTCGGTGTTTTTCACCTGGAAAACATGCGAGCTGGCAGTTATGTCATTCGAGTCGAGTCGGGTAAGGAGGACATTTTATATTCTCCTTAGGTATTAACCATACTTGACTGCCAAATGGTTGTACTGAAAATGTTTTACTGAAGTCACATTTTTTTTTGTTTTAACCACTTATTGTGCAATTTTGATTTGTGATTAAATGAATTTTTATTTGTATTTTATGATTGCAGAAAAAATTCGGTTCGAAGACACTGCCGTAAAAATTAATCCTAATTCTCCGAATCTTCCCGACATTGTGGCCTCGAAATTCAAAGTGTGCGGTTCATTCAACGGAGACGAAATAATAAAAAAGACCACCTGTCATGTGTCCATTGTACCAATTGCTCCTTCTACTGGGGATATTGTCACTGCTCAAAGTGATTCCGATGCTCGTTTTTGCGTTTGGTTGCCAAATGGAGATTATGAAGCCACGGCTGAGAGCCCCAACGATCCACGCATCATTTTCAAGCCTGCCACCTTGAAATTTGCGATTAGTGGCGTGCCCATATCGAATATGGCCTTCAGCCAGTTTAAAGCTAAAGTGAATGGCTTGGTGCATTGTTTGGAAAATTGCGATAAACTTGTAAAAGTTACTCTTAAGCCTGTTGAGTTTATGGATAGTAAGGTATGATTTTTGTGTTTAATTTTAAATTAATTATATATACTGCGGATTGTGCTTGAAATTCAGAAGTTTTTATTGTTTATTTTAAGGTTGAACCTTCTACTACCCTAGTCTCTGGCAATTCATTTTCTTTTACCGATGTTTCTCCTGGAAAATATGAACTTGAGGTATCGAACGAGGCTTGGTGTTGGAAAGAGAATTTACTCCAGATATCAATTAGCAATCAAGATCTGCAAAACATTGAATTCAGGCAAACTGGCTTTATGTTAACAATCATGTCTACACACACAACGTTGTTGCGATACAGCATCAAGGATTCTGCTACGGCTTCAAGTGATAAAACTGGTAAAAAGGTTGGCAAAAATCCTGAAAATACTGGAGAGCTTAGTATCGCTAAAGTGAGTATTTCTTTGGGACCATTGCATTTCTTATTCTGAAAATACAGATTTAGTTACGAACTTTGCATCTTTTTGTTATATTAGGGAATGAATCATCTGTGTTTGCAACTGCCAGGGCAATATACATTAAATCCTGTTGGTTGCCATATTTTTGCCAGAGAAAACTATGCTTTTGACACCTCCAATCCAGCCATGTTGACCATTGAGGCCACCAGACATATTCTATCTGGAACTGTGATCTCAGATGTTAATGTATCAGATGTGCGCATTGCTGTAAGATCCATAGAGGATGGAACACAAAACACCAATGGGGAAGAAGCTATATTGGGCCCTTTGACAGTAAGTGGCTTGCTTTTTCTTTTTTATATGGCTCATAGGGGCCATTCAAAAAGAATACCATGAAGAGGGGGGCGGGGGTGGGGGAAGGGAATGCCATTATGGCGACGTCCACTAATGAAAGTCGGTAATTATGCCTAACTTTGTGTAAAACACCTATTTTATGCTGTGATTTCCATTAATCAGAAAAATCTGGAAAAATGTTGTGGAATTGGTAGCGAGGTGGGGCAAGTGCTTGGAAATTTATAGGATGGGCCATTGTATGTTCCAACGAATTTTGTCATTTATAATTGATCTTATATTCTCTTTCATTTCAGCCAAGAAGACGCACTAAAGAGGGCGATTATGAGTATTTATTCACATATTGGGCCACCCCTCATAAGATCATTGAATTGCAACCTCGGTCAGAAGAATTGCTTTTCTACCCCGACATCAAGACGATTACTATTTTGGATGATTGCATGCAGTATGCCATTGAATTTACTGGGAAGAAAGGCCTCTTTCTTGATGGGCGCATTGACCCTCCTCTGGCTGGAGTAAAGGTAACTGTAATTGCACAAGATGGCAGCATCAAGCCCATTGTTCTCGAGACGCCTGCTACCGGAAAGTGCGTATATAAAAAATAATCTTATTTTTAACTAACCTAAAGCAAACATTTTGAAAGTAATTAATAACTGTATTTCCGTTCAGGTTCCGTGTTGGCCCACTGCACGGACACAGCAAATATGACATCGAGGCCGAGAAGCAAGGTTATGTTTTATCTCAAAAGGAGTTTGGGCATTTTTCTGCTTACAAGCTGGCTGAAATCATCGTGTCTGTGTTGGAGGAGTCTGACGGAAAACGACCTCTTGCAGGCGTAATTTTGTCGCTAAGCGGAGTTTCCGATTACCGACAGAACAGCTTGACTCAAAATGATGGTCGGATGGTGTTCTCTGGGCTTGGACCTGGGCAATATTTCCTTCGTGCCATGATGAAGGAATTCCAGTTTGATCCACCTTCTAGAGTGGTAGAGGTTAGCGAAGGCAGTACAGTTAATGTGCTTTTAAGGTAATTATTGGTTGCGATAGATATTGCAAGCTTTTTGGGAGTTGACTATTTTCTGCAAATCTTTCGAACGATTTGTTGGTTGACATAGCAAACTGATATGCTTTTATAGAGGTAAAAGAGTGGCGTTCAGTTGCTACGGAAGCGTGACGACTCTGACAGGGGAGCCGGAAACAGGAATCGTGATCGAAGCAATTGGAAAAGGCCCTTGCAGCGATTCTCAAGAAGAAGTCACTACGGAGAGTGACGGCAATTTCCGCCTTCGGGGACTCAAGCCAAACTGCGAGTTTGAAGTCAGGCTAAAGAAAGGACCGGAAGTCAATAGGCACATCGAACGCAGCACTCCAAAATCTCATCTAGTGAAAGTGGTAAACTCGGACATCGGAAAAATAAATATGATAGCTTTCCGACCTTGGCGAGCCATGGATGTTAGTGGGAACGTTGTTACTTCCAAGGAGTTTTTGAGTTCCTTGAAGGTAACTAATATTCTTATTTGATGCAGAATTGGAATTTTCACTGTGCTGGAAGCCCCCTATTCTTACTATATACTTTACATTTACAGGTTCGCCTAACGAGTGATGCTGGGACTGACCAGGTCGCCTCACTCAGCCAGAGCAGTTTTTTTCAGTTTCTTTCTTTGCCCATGGACGGCCGCGCTTACGTGCTCGCTATAGAATCCACGTTATCGCATGCATCGTATGACTACACCATTCCATCCGAAGCGACGTTTTATGCCAACGAAACGTACCGCCATTTTACGTTTTCATTTAATCCTCGACCAGTTACCGGAGAACACGAAGCTGCTCAAGGGTCGTACTTGGCGCTGCCAATGGCCCTCATCATATTCATTGCCATCACGAATCACACCCGCCTCTTGCCATTTGCAAACAGAACCATCGAGCTTTTGACTGCACTGGCGAATCGCACGGCCCAAAATCGGGAGGACTCTTCTGGCGATTCGAGTGGAAACGGCGGTAGTTCATCGTCCAACCTAAATCCAAGCAGCGTACCGTTCGATTTAGGGTCAGGGATTTCAAAAAAGAAGGTAAAACCGAGGAAAATTCAATAACATTGTTCCTTGAAAAAAAATTTAGTCATTTTTCATTAATCAATGAAGTTTTGGGAATCTATCCAGGTCATCTAACAAGGGTCACCATTTTTTTTTATTGACAAACGAATAATTTTCAAATTCGTTATACATTCAAAAATTCATCTTAGGTTACGAACAAAAAATATGAGTTGGAGCAATTCATTTTTAGTTTTCGCTACTGGAGTCGATGTTATTATAATTGCAATGTACATATCAAATTTTGAAATGTTCATAAAATTGTACGATGAATTTCATGGGGCCAGGCAATTTTAGCAGTAATTGAATTTGGATTTAGAGAATATGTATGTTATGATACATTTAATGAGAAAATTTAATAGGGATTTTATTAAGGAACATGTGTTCATCTGGCATCACTGCTTGTACGTGGAGAGTTCTTCAAAAATTATCAAATTAATCATGCATTTATACGTGGAATTAAGATCAGATTTCACCTTTAGGTCGATGTGATTATGTGTTATAAGACTGATTAAACACCGGTTGTAACTTATCATTTAAGTATTTATCTTTCTTCTGTCATATTAATCGTTTAAATAATTATAACTGACGTTCACGAACAGACTCTGCCTACTGTATCTACAGTATTTAACTTTCTAAATGGCAGGTTTGTGTTTATAAAATGGCTTCAGTTATTTATATTCCTCTGATTTTTGTGCTGGCTACGTTGTGGTTGTATGTTATAGCAACGAACGCACCAGCATTAACAGGTGGGAATAAATCCAGGTGAGAGAAATGCAAATAATTGTATCTACAGGGTGTGCCAACAATTGTTTGTTACCAATTTTGGGGTTGTATATTTTACTAAGGTGACTAAGCGCCCTCCTTTACGGAAGACAGCCCTGGTGAAAAAAACAATAGAGATTTCTATTGTTATTTGGCCCATTGTTTTCTATTGGTATCAATAGAAAATTTTTATTGGTTTAAATTGTTTTCTATTGTTCAGTCAATACAGATAAACCATAAAGTCAATAGAAGTCAATACAGGAACCATAGAAAACAATTAAAATCAATAAAGTGGCCAAATTACAATAGAAATCTCTATTGGTTTCTATTTCTTTTTTGACCAGGGAGTCCTTTTTTAGTTCTGTCCTCCCTGGAAAAGTGTCCTCCTTTTCGTTATTTGAAGACTAATGTGTAATTGTCCGTATTCGATTGATGCGGAGCCAATCTGATGTGTGATTGGACATATATTTATTTGACATGACGATTCGTCAAGGCTCTGATGACATTTCATATTAAATTTAGCTGGAAATGGATGTCTTCAAAGTGTACCCAAGACCTTACACTCATATAAAATAAACCGAGCTAGATAGGATAGTGGTAACGGATCGGAAAACCTTGGTTCCATTCCAGGGTCGCCTACATTGACTGTGGATAACCACATTATGGCATTTGCCTGGCTATCCAGGCAAATACCATAATAGTTCCTCTGAAAATTGGCTATGTCCATGATCAATTCTTATATCTATTATAAATTTACCAAACAATCCAAAAAACATCCAAAATTCCAATTGCCAGGTGGGCTGAGTCCCACAATGCATGTGTCCTTAATCTGTCTCTTCTTCCTCCTCCTTTTACCTCCCACCCAACCCCTCGCTTGGATCATCTCCTCCTTTTCATTGTCAAAAAGTTGGTCATCTTAGTTTTGTACAACTTTAAGCTCACCCTGTAATGTCTAAATGTGTTGTAATCCAAACATTTCAGATGTGTTTATTTGTTTCAGTTTGGGCTTTCCAAGTAGTTTAGTCGACTTGAAAGATTTAGCTGAACTGTTAAAGAGCTATCGTCACGAACATGCGTATTATGTTTACATTTTGTTTGTCAGTGCTTATGTCTACAAACAGGCATTTGCAATTCCTGGATCTGCTTTACTGGTAAGCGAATTCCATAAAGCGCTTAAATTCGTACTTTACAACTTTCATGATTTGATATTTCTAATGAATTATTTCTCACCAGAACATCTTATCGGGAGCTATATTTGGCCTCAGCGGTGGTTTTCCATTGGTTTCCGTTCTAACGGCGATTGGAGCATGCTGTTGCTATTTGCTGTCAAGTCATTTTGGGAAAAAAACAGTTTTAAATTATTTTCAGCAACGTGTTAATTCGGTGCAAACAATAGTGAGCCCAATCATTATATGAGCGTTGTGAGCGCGTGTTCACGATTTGATATGCAGTGTTAATTTTCTATTTCAGGTTGAAGCAAATCGAGAACATTTGTTTTATTACCTTCTGTTTGCGCGCTTAGTTCCGATGACTCCGAATTGGTTCATCAATATCGTATCACCTATTCTAAATATACCAATTCACATCTTCTTCCTGTCAGTTTTAATAGGTGAGGCAAACCATATAATAAGATTAATGTCCGATTAACATACCCACTTCAAATAATGTTAAACAACAATATCATGTTATTATTTTTTCATAAAGGGATTTACCCATTTTTCTTATTTTCAACTCATTTGTGCAGGTTTGATGCCATACAACTTTATTTGTGTACAAACTGGAAGCGTTTTGGCAGATATTTCCTCCTTGGATGATGTCTTCACGTACAATACGTTATTTAAGCTTTCATTGATAGCGGTGGTGGCCTTACTTCCACCATTCTTCATAAAACGTCACCGTAGCCAAATCTCAGTAAGTGCTAAATCCGATAAAGTACTCTAAATGCACTATTCCATACTACGTTTTTAAATCAACTAAAGTCACAAGCTTGACACTTTCAAAGATTTAAACAAAGCATACACACAATTAACCATAACAAAATATTTAATTTCCGTATAATATACAAGAGAATTTCAAGCATGATATTACACCTTCATTGCCTTTTGGAAGAGATAACAAGCATTAATTACAAGTAATTAACAGGAATGCAATTCAATGCCCCTCAGTGCCAAATAAAAATATTTAAATTATAAAATCATATGCTTTTCATTTGAGCCATTAAATCTTCCAAACTCTCCTCAGTTTCACCAACTACGTTTTCTTCTTTACTCTGAAAATATAAAAAAAAACATTGTCAAACAAGAAAATGTGTGCGTAAAATTTAAATAAGCGATTTTTTTTGCAACACATGTGTACCTGTTTTACAATTGGCTTCGTGTATGCTGGCATGATGCCTTCTACCAAATCTGGAATTGCCCCTTCTGCAGCTTTTAACTCTTCTTCGCTTGTTTCCGACACCAAACAAATTCCTTAAATAACCAATTTTGCTAGTTTAATAAACGTTCCAGAATGAAAATAAGCTTATTATTTCACATCAGGAACCATACCCCAATCATTATCAGCATGGACCACTAGCTTTTCATCTTTGGGTTGTTCAACTACTTTAGGTTTCTTTGCCTCGTTTTCCTGTAAATGCACATTTCCATTCGCTTTCAAACACTCGTAATAATCGCAAGTATCGGATTTTTGAAAATGACTAGTCAAAGGTTACCAAGAACTCTTTCTGTCTCTGACAGCAAAAGGAATCGTCACAAGCGGGATTTGGCTTCATTTTCATGGTTGGGAAAAAATCCTTTAAAGCACTGTAGCCTAAGTAGAATGTCACTTGACCAAAATTTAAAAGGTATCTGCAAAACACCAAAACAACAAAATAATCGTAGTTAAATAATTAAAAGAACTGGCTCAATTTTCCACATGTTCCTACTTTAATGTGTTTTGAACCAGAAAACCAGCCACAATTCCCATTGTTGTTGGTAAACTAGCAGCACAAACTCCTTCTTTCTTTAAAGTCTTCTCGTCAATGTTAGAAGCGACTACCAGTGGAGGTGCACACTACATCGAGTTTTCAAGTGTTAGATATCACATTCTTGTTAATGATTTTTATCTGAGCTCCATCAGCCTAACTTACTGCAAAGCAGGCAGTTTCTCCTGGAATAATCACTTGAATGTGACCTGAAACTGCATTTTCACTAACTCCCGATTCAATCCAAGTTTGATTGAGCTCATTACAAGCCTGTGGATTGAGACAAACACAATATTTGCTTACAAATGGTTTAGAAGTGCTTTCAAAGTTAAAGCAATACTTACGGTATTTATTGCCATTCTTGCTTCAAAATTATCCACGCAACTCAAAATCAAATCAACAGCACCGTCCCCTCGTTTATTTCCTTTCCTAAAATAAAACTAACAATTAACGAAACAATTCATTTTACTAGAGACATTTGTCCAGACAGTAGATACTAACTTGACACGATTCATAAAATGTTGAAAGTTATCTACAGTCGTTATGTTGTAATTATGAGTTTCAAATTCCACGTCTGGATTAATAAATCTAAAACATTTGTACATTAAATTTCATAGACTCGAGCATTGACCAAAAACTTAAAAACTTGCAGGAACACACGTTAACGTACGTCAGCGTCTTGGCTGCTGCCTCAACTTTACTCAGACCAGCTTGATGCGGTTGAAAGAACAGCCTGTTCATGTTGGCCAACTCCACCTTATCGTAATCGAACAGCAACAGCTGGATAATTGATACATTTAAATTTAGCATATGGAGTAATGAGATTTATTTGTAGTCAGCTGCACAGATCTCCGTTAAGCCCAATTATCACTATGCCACTAATGCCGGGACTCTGAAGTCAGGACATCAAATGTCACATTGATGCTACCGTGTGAAAAGTTGAGGACAACAACATCACCGCATCAATTCAGTGATGTCACACATAAAAAAAAACCACCACTGCCATTACAACGTCACCGCACTGGCGTCAATTATTACTGTGTGAATGGCTATTTTAGTGGCACCGAGATGAGATCTAGTCGCTGAAGAGCACTTGATGCGGCATGTGCACCGTTTTGAAACTTTTTTTTTAAATTGAAATCAATTTTGGAATAGTGTTTGACTTGCATATGATATTTTTGAGTTTTGGGAAAGATATCATCAACATACAATGTTTGTGGGACAAATATCAAGCGGATTTCGAAAACAGGAAAAATGCCGAAGCAGCATTATTGCTTGTCTGTGGATTATACAGCATAACATATTTATTATAGAAATTTCTGGCAATCCGTAAGCAGAAAAAATACTTAGAAAAATTAAAAATCCACAAAAAACTCTTCTCGAGCAGCTAGACGAAAAGGTGTTACTTTCAAGATCACGAAAATGCGACATTTCAGTGGAATCGTGTGAATGGGTAAATGTCTGGGCAGCATATGTCCTGACATTTCAGGACGCCAGTGCGCTGGCATTAGTGGCATCGTGAGAAAGGGGCTCTATCGTGGAATCTATCGATTACAGCGTTTCATTCTCCAGAGGCAACTATGTACAAATTTCACCTTTCCGATACCACATCTGGTTAACATTTCTGCGGCAACACTCCCCACTCCACCAACACCAACAATAGCCACGGTGTAATCACGAATTTTCTGTGGAACATTAAAAAAATTACAAATAATTGGTTACATTAAATAACAGGACATATCTTAATGCGCTATTATATATGATCCTACCCAACCTCGTAATTCTCCACAATTCCCATTCGTTTAAGTGCCATCAGTCGGCTGTGAATAAACAGAAAATTACATTTCATAAGCTAACATATGTTTGTGACATTCAATTCTCTACATTACATTTAAGTTCCTGGCCTGAATATTAACATACACAACTATATGTGAACTGGTCACGATAGTATTTTTATCTACTATAAATGCATTTTACATTTTTCCCGAGAGTTGAACATATGTAAATATGTCAGATTGTCACCTGTATGGGTTAGAATCTACCACTTCGCTGCTGATTTCTTCTATTTTTTCCCGACTTTTCATTTCGTTGCTATTGTGCTTTAACTGATTTTCAAGATCACGAATTCGCTTTCGTAATTCTTCAATAGTTTCCATGATTTGTATCGGGGAATTTATTCAAAATTCGATCAGACACAATTAGCAGGTGATTGAACACGTTGTCATATGCTAGACACCGAAATCCTAACCAACAATCCTAGCGTGAGAACTTGGAGATATGCCAAATTCAAATCCTATATTTTATTAATTTATTTTATATTTAATTTCTCAGAAATATTTTATGAATTATCAATTTATAAACTACATTGCTTCTGCTTTTGAATACAATACTTATAATTGCTGCCTGTATGGTTAGGATATTCGTTTATCGATAGAATCGATAATATCGATATCCAGTGTCGCAAGTTGGTCATGGCGATGGTTTTACGATGTTGTCCAAATATGTACTATTTTTGCTTTTTATGACATATTTAGGAAACTCGCATTGTAAGTATCTCTCATGTGTATTGAAAACCAACTTCAGCATGCGTGGATTTATTTTCATATCAAAATATTACCGTGAAAGGGGAATATTCTTCGGTTAATGTTCTTCGAAGCAAACCTTTTTTGTGCGAAGAAAGGCAAGATGGCGGCTTAGTACTCTAGTACATTGGAATTTTTTTCTTAACTTGTTGTTTAAACAGTTAAGTATAGTTTGAAAATATTTAAATGCACGCATGTTGCATATGGTTGTAATGCGCTTCGCGTGTCCTTTTAATACGGAAACTATCTAATGAAATCTAGGTTGTAGATTCACCTAATAGTTTGAACTTTGAACCTTGATCATCATGCAGTAGTAAGCAGATTCGTACAATATGCCAGTGTATATGCAAGATACACGACTTTGGTCAGTGACTGCATATTATAAAAATACTGTAAAAATAGTTTTTATTCAGTGAAATAAAGAAAATAAATTGGTAGCGCTTGTTTAGCGAAATCTTCGAGCAGGACGGTGCACAAATCCAGGAAATACTACATTATGATTACGTATTCAAATTTACATGTGCATTGCATAATGCAAACTTGTGTGATAATCTAAATTTATCTTTCTTAAGGTTTATTGCAAGGAAACATACTGGAGAATGTCTCTTTGGCAAATCGATTATTTGACACCACTAAATTGAAAATAGATTTGGGGGCTTCATATAGATGCTACTCATGTGCTGTCGAGTCTGATATATGTGTCGTTAGAGATGAATCGGATTATTGTGATGGAGCCTTGCAAGTAAGCTAATGCATATTTTCGATAGGAAATCTCAGTTTTGTTTCTCATATCCTTGCTTATATTGTTTTCGCTTTTCTCGCAGTGCTACGCTTCACACGTACGAGATGACTTTGGTAACGAATTATACTCGCGTGGGTGTGCCCAAACAATTGATCAGGTTCATTTCTATTGCATGACTCCGCATCATGAACATGCTCTTCAATATAGCGACATCAATACCCAATATGCCATCGACTGTTGTGCTGGAAATTTTTGCAATAATCGTACATTTCCCACCTTAGCACCTATAACCATCGGTAAGTCATTTTCATTTTTTGAAGTAAAAAATTTTATTTTTCTGATAATGGTTTAACTACAATAGACGATCCCACAGCACAAGAAGATGCCAGATGGTCCGATGTGCGTTTGGCACTCTCAATCATGTGCCCCGCCGTATTTTTTATATTTCTTCTGCTCTTCTCGTTGTCATATATGCGAAAAAGGCACCGGATGCGAATGACAAGTATTAGTGCCAGTCAAAGGCCCGAATATGCATACAGAGATGAGCTCATGGCAACAGCTGCTGGAGACAGCACCCTCAGGGTAGGATATGGCTATTGTTTACCTCATATTTGCTTTAGGTGAGGGATTTAAAATCAGTTTTTCAAAATTGGAAGATTAATGTAAAACTAGTTTTTAGTGCAATTACCATGATTCAATTAAATGTTTTGAATAATAATGTTTTATGATGTTTCATAATCTGATGAGTTTTATTACTGTTGTGTGTAATTAATAGTGTTGTAATTTGTATGCTTAGGAAATTTTTGAACATTCAGTTACATCTGGCAGTGGTTCTGGTCTTCCTTTATTAATTCAACGTACTCTTGCCAAGCAGATTTGTCCGATGGAGTGTATTGGTAAGTGACCTTTACCACTTATTGAATTTCCTTCTTTAATGTATCAAATTGGTAGAAACTGACCCTTCGTTTCTCTTGTGGAAACTCAGGCAAAGGACGATATGGGGAAGTATGGCGGGGCATATGGCAAGGTGAAAACGTTGCCGTGAAAATCTTTTTCTCGAGAGATGAGGCTTCTTGGCGTAGGGAAACCGAAATCTACAGCACGGTTCTGTTAAGACACGAGAACATTCTTGGTTACATTGGATCCGACATGACTTCTCGTAACTCCTGCACCCAGCTGTGG
The DNA here is from genome assembly GCA_034698625.1 of Julus scanicus. NCBI lineage: Eukaryota > Metazoa > Arthropoda > Diplopoda > Julida > Julidae > Julus > Julus scanicus. The sequence goes on along the minus strand of JAQGBW010000915.1, from coordinate 11,968 downwards.
CTCGTCACCCATTATCACGAGCTGGGCTCTTTGTACGACCATCTCAGCCGAACCTCTTTGGACCTTCAACAAGCGATGTGGCTGTGCCTCTCTGCCATCAGTGGATTAGTGCATTTGCATACGGAGATTTTTGGCACTCAGGTACTGCTTTTAACGAAGAGAGATGAAAATAGAGTTTGGACTGCTCATTTTCTCGTGTTAATTCTTTGTTTCTTCTGCTTTCATAGGGAAAACCTGCAATTGCCCATCGAGATATTAAGTCGAAGAATATTTTGGTGACATCCAACTTGACTTGCGTTATTGCTGATTTTGGTTTGGCTGTCACGCATACGCAGAAAACTGGGGAAATGAACATTGCACAGAATAGTCGAGTTGGCACCAAGCGTTATATGGCACCGGAAATTCTAGACGAATCCCTGAATTTAGAAACATTTGAGGCGTATCGCCGCGTGGACATTTATGCGTTCGGACTCGTCCTTTGGGAAGTGGGACGACGTTGTGTCCACAATGGTAATGGATTCTTGTTTATCAATGGTGGCAATACTTCCCTGGCATTGGATTTATTCTAACCTAAACTTTAACTGTTTTTTTTTCTCGCTTTAGGTATTGTCGAGGAATACCGCCCTCCGTATTTCGATTTTGTTCCATCCGACCCTAGTTTCGAAGACATGCGCAAAGTTGTTTGCGTCGACCAGCAGCGTCCAAGTATTCCTAATCGATGGTCATCTGAACCGGTAGGTTGCATTATCATCACAGTGTAAATTAAGGGACTCAAATTGTTTTGAAATTTGTCATAATGTCTTTTCTAGAAATTCCAGCTTATCAAACATGGTTGTAGAAATTAGCGTGCATGTGCTCAGCAATTGTGTGCACAATTGAGACATGGAAATGTAATTACTTTACTTTGATTGATGTTTTTAACTACCTTCAGATTCTTATGGGACTGGCCAAACTTATGAGGGAATGCTGGCATCCAGTGCCATCGGCAAGGTTAACTGCTCTGCGTGTGAAGAAAACTTTGATTAAAGTTGCTTCTGCTGACCCTAAAATAAACTTGGATATTTAAAAGATGGACCTTAAAAAAGGACCCTTTGTTGAAAACGGCAGTGTTTTTCCGTGACGAGCCGACGCTAGGTTCTGACCTCAAGATAGATTTTGCGTGTTTTGGAAAAGAGCCCCAAACGAATCTTGCAACCTATCAAATGGAAGGAGCAGCTATCGATTAAATGAATCCGATCAAGAATCATGTCTACCAAATAGATGGCCATCAGTTAGCGAAATAATTTCAAGAAGTACAAATTGCAATTAGCTTGCATTTAAAATTCGTGTTGTGACTTCTAACCTGCGTGTATGATTGTGCGCAAGTGCGAAAACCAAAACAAGGAATACATCGCACGCGTTTAAAGCGGCCGTACATTGTCACATATTGTGTTGTGAATCCCCTATATCGTATTTATGGCAATCTGCAGCTCCTTTTGTATAATATCACATTATCATTCACCCAAGAATTTCCTTGGACAATTAATGTTTTTCATTGGTAGCAAGTTTTACACACATTTATTTGTTTCGTAACTCCTAAATGAAACCAGGGATGTTACTTCTGTTCTGAAAACGTTCCTTTCACTCAACAGAAAAACCGACTTTGAAATTTGAGAGGTCTGTAGTTTAGAGATATTTTAGGTGAATTTGTGCACAAATAATTTTTTTATTTGTTTATCAAATATGTCAACCATGGAAAACGTAAATTAGAAATGCCTGTATATATGTTTTAGTTATGCAACAAGCTCAAACTGGATTATTTACTCGATTTTTCCATGGAGTGGCATTTACTGGAGATGGAACAAGTGGTATTAAGCACACAATTCCCCTAAAGTGTTCGGCATCTTCAGACCAAGCAGATGTGTAACATTATTCGAAAAAAGACGACTTAAATGTTATCATCAATGTTGGCCATAAATTGTCAGACAATACATGTATTGTTTTCTTGTTTTATGTCTGACATCCCTTTCAACACAGTATAGTATAATGTGATTTTTGAATGCTTTTTATTTTTATATGTAATTCATTTAGGCTTAACCTATGAGATTTTTCTATTGTTGTTTATTTGTGAATATTTGTCTTTGACACCTTATTTCCAAGTGTTACCCGTCTTTAGGCCTGTTTATCAGTTCCAAAATTGTTTTTACTGTTTAAAAAGACCCACTTCCATCGTAAAACACAAATCATATACCAAGCCTTAACAAATTCATTATCATTTCTTAAATCATTTACAACATTTGAAATCATGATTCTTCTCGAGTTTGCACATTGCGGGAATTGTAATGTGAACTCTTATCGATTGTTTAAAAATATTCATTTCAAAAAGCTTTTCGAGCAGTTGAAGAATGGAGTGTCTCTTACTATAGACAATTACTGAATTTCATCACCGCCATGTTCATATTGAATAGGAAAAAACTATTCCGTACGATATATCCGAGGTTTTTGTATGTATATTTAAAAGAAACCATTTAAACTGTTTTACTGAAATGTGCCAATTTTTCTTAATTCTTTGTTATGATCCCAATCATTTTGCATAATACTAGCTGATTGAATTTTTTAGTCTACTCTGTTCATTTATTCAGTTATCACTTTTGTAAAGTAGTCAATGATTTAATTACTAGACGCAATACTGTTGTATAAAGTTTATGGCATATGATTTGATTATATCGTGTTCATATTTTGCATAATCGGGTATTGGTGTACGTTCATTTCAACGTCAAAAGTTTCAATATCATGAAATTTTATCCAGGATTCCCTTTAATGATAGTGAAATTTTACTTTTGGCAAACCCTATCCCTTTCAATGGGTAAATTTGCAACGACACTCACAACCAAACAAAAAGAGATTAACTAAAAATAAAAATTGTTCAAAATAACTTGATAAATCAGCAAGGTCATTCGCTTGTCGTTTTTCATTTTAAAAATTAAATTATTATTTGAATTTGTGCATTCACAACTCGCCTATCTCATGCAGCCACCTGCTGGCAGCGAGTGCAACATAAAGTGAAAAACGACAAGCGAACGACCTTGCTGATTTATCAAGCTATTTTAAACAATTTTTTTTTTATTAAATCTCTTTTTGTTTGGCTGTGAGTGTCGTTGCAAATTTACCCATTGAAAAGGATGCCAGTAAAAATTATGATATGCCTGTTGAAAACTTTGCTAAGAAAGAAGAGGCTATATATAGAGCGATCAATAATTGAGGAAACTAAAAAAAGCGTAACCGTAGCAAATTTTTAATTTATTTTATATTATTTCAGAATATTATTATATTTTGTAGGATGACGACAGCAATTTGTGAACGACCCTTGCCAAGGCGCCGGAAGCGGAAGGAAAGATATTTACGTTCCATTTTGATCTGTCATCTGTCAAAAGTGTTTGGATGCTGATTTTACTGAATGATCGTCTCGGGAATATTTGTTCCCCGTTGTAGGCCAAGTCTAAACTGGTAAGCTTTGTACAATTTTTATTGAAATTTTTCTTTAAAAATGAACCGTGTGCAAGTGTTAATACCAAAATAATTCGTGAAAATTCTGTAAAAGGGGTAGAAGTTTCGTTGGATTGTGCACTAGATGGCAAGGATTTTGCATGTAGGACAAATGCTCAAAAGTACATTAATCTAACCAATCGTAACCTAAACTAACCTATTATGATAGTGAAGTTACACCTTATGCTTGTATCCCGATATCGATGGCAAGAGAAGCTTGTTTTGGCCATGGTGTTAATTCATAGCGAAAAAAAATACGAATGTATTTGTGAAGATTGTAGTAAACTACTGTAGCATCGTTATACAAATATATGGCTATAATTTCGGCAATAGGCACATACCTGTATAACCAATAAGATTCCTTCCATCATGCAGGGCTTTAAAAATTGCATAATGCTATTCGTATTTAGTTGAAGGCCTATGCTGCCCCTGAAAAACAGCTATCACAACGTACAGGCAAGTGTACTGGGACAGCATACTAAATTTATCATCAATCGTTTGGGTTGTTTCCAAAGGCAGAAAATAGAAAAATATTGCCATTGTGTATATTGATGGAAAGTTATGGTAATTGTATTAATGGTCTGTATTGCAACGCTACGATTTATTCAATGTACATTCACGAGTTTTAATATTACCTATAGCTACATAGATGGAGTATACGTATTATGCGTGGCGGATCCGGGAGACCTGGGTTCTATTCCCGGGTCGCCTACCATGACTGTGGCTTTCTCGGTTTTCCACAGTTGTTTCCAGGCAAATGCCATGATAGTTCCTCTAAAAATCGGCCGCACCCTTCCTCCTTCGATATCCTCTTTTCACTTCTGTGATTAATTACCAAAAAACACCACTATATAATCCCTCCTGCCAGGTGGGCCGAGTCCTGCAACACATGTTCGCTTACCATTCATAAGTTTTAGATGATGACGTGGATTTACATTGCCTGTTTCAAAAGAGTTGCATATACATTCTACTTTGCAAGTTGAGTGAACTAAATGTCCTAAAACCAATGAGCCAAACAAATTTGTTTTGTAAAGATAACACCATATTACTCGCCCATTGCCATCAATGCAAAAACATATATTAACAGATTGCCGTAATAATATTTCATTAATGAGCAAATAATTCTTTAATAAAGATTTTGGTGCAAAATCTGAATTTTAACATTATAAATGATTATGACCATGAACTAAGGGATTAAATTGATTGTATGGTAATATATTTTCTGCATTTCATATCTTGTAGTTAACTTTGTGACTGTGTGTTAATTTATTCACTTGTATCTTAGTTGAGAAATATGTGTGTTTGTGTATGTGTGTGTGTGCGTTAATAGATGTTTTTGGCTGCACATTTAGAGTAAATCATTTCGCCCTGAGAAGCTAAGCAAATGAGAAGTTGACTTGTAGAGAGAATAGAGAAAGCAATAAAGGAATTGTCTATACTCTCACTGATGTGATGTGTCAAAATGAATGTAATCGGTTTGACAAATATCTCAGTGGAAATAGTCGAGCTGGACTTTATCCTCATCTAAATCTGCTCCCAGGTTTGACCTCTGACATATTCTTTTTTCTCGTAGGATAGAATCAATTTCAATTTCCAATACAACGAAAAACATAGCACTGGACACTACGTAGACCTCACCCGTGCATTTGCCCCTCAGCCTATCAATCCCTGCCCTGCATAGGGCTACAATAAGGCCACAGTATTATTTTGGCCCTTTGTGCATGTAAATCGCCCACAATTTGTCATGCAAATGCCATTTTCCATTATTTGTTTTGATTTTGTATTATTTATTATTATATTTTTTCATTATTTAATGTACTTTATTCACTCTTATAGCTCAACATTTTATTCGAATTATGCATGCTTGACTTGCGGCTGCTGCTCTCAACATATGGCATACATTGCAATGATACTTAATTTTCGTAGACAACTTATCAGACCAGTCAATATCCACAACACACTTTTTTATTTTAATCTGAATACCTTCAAGGGTGTAACACATTTTGAATTTCTTTATTAAAGCAAACAAGGTGAATTCAGGCTTGTACCACGCAATATCTGTCCAAATGCTGATTGGGTAAGCATTGCATTTATTGCTTTAAATACTTTGTTTTTCGTACTTTATTTATCATTGAAATCTGTTAGATCGACGATGCTCGGACGGAAGCAGAGCATTCGTGCTGGTGTTGGTGGGGGATGCATTGGTCTGGGAGGAGATCCGGTAGCTGACTATGGCCCTGATGAAACACTAAATGAAAATGCGGACATTGAATGGGTTAATAAGGTAACTTAAGCCTGTACGGGATGGAAATGCATGTAAGGTTTAGTCTCGGTAAAAATTAGTTACGATGAGTGTCTTAGGTTTGGGTGCGTCGTCTGTTGCGGTTCAGCGCTCTAGTCAGCTTGATTTCGGTCAGTTTGAACACTCCACGCACATTTGACAAATATTCTGTGTTGGTATATGTCACCTTCTGCTGTGATCTGTTTGTTACCTTCCTTTTCACCGCTGAAATGATCGCAAAAATGCACATAAGGGGCGTCATACAAGTAAGAATTTCAATTTCAAAATTTGATATCCGAACTTTGTTCGTATTTTGTATGTCCATTTCAAGTTCAATCGTTTGACTTTAACATTATATCTTTGGCTTTCTTCTTAATTAACAGGGCGAGGTTTCTTATCTGAAAGATCGTTGGTGCCAATTTGATTGTTCAATGGTTTTGTTTCTGTGGATATCAGTTATTTTGCAGGTATTCGTGAGATACTTGTATTTAAATTGTATTGCTTTACATCGTAATCTGCAGTCTTCAAGCGGAATACTTTTTCTTTAGATGTTTGAAATCACCAAAATGGTTCCGGGTGTATCGTACCTTTCCATTTTACGAGCTCCGAGGCCTTTGATAATGATTCGTTTTATTCGGGTCTTCCTCAAGTTCTCAATGCCAAAAAATCGAATCAACCAAATATTCAAGTGAGTAAAATCTATGTTTAGCATATTTTTGATTGACCTTCATGGTTGTATCGATACAATATTTCTTATTTAATATTGTTTTAAAATAAAATATGCAGATAATATTGACTATAATTTTTGTGATGTTTTGGATATTTATAGACGTTCGAGCCAGCAGATATACAACGTAACCCTATTCTTCCTGTTTTTTATGTCACTATACGGCTTATTAGGAGTTCAGTTTTTTGGCTCGCTCAAAAGTCACTGCATAACAAATGAAACTGAACCAAAGTAAGCCCAACTCATATATTTGTTCATTCCCTTCAAAAATCACAAATTAATTTAATATTAAATATATAAACTGTAAAGAGAAAATTTTTTTTTGTTTGACTTTGGTTTTGAACCAAAATGTATGTTTTAATTACAGTAATGTAACACCAAACGATTTGGCAACACCTGACACCTATTGCTCCCCCGACCGATCTGGTTATCAGTGTCCTGAAGGCATGAAGTGTGTGGAGTTAAAGATGAGCAAATATGCGTTGGGATTTAATGGATTTGATGAATTTGGTAGGAATTTCTATTTTGATAATGCCTGACAGATTTGGCAGTAGGAATTTTTAAAGTAGTTTATTTTGAAAATATTATGCTCTACCCCATTTGCCGATTTATAATTATAGCTTTCATCTTCTTCTAGCTACTAGTTTCTTCACCGTGTATCAAGCTTCATCACAAGAGGGCTGGGTCTTTATCATGTATCGTGCAATTGATAGTTTGCCTGGATGGAAAGCAAGCTTTTATTTTACTACAATGATCTTTTTTTTGGCTTGGCTCGTCAAAGTGAGTGCAGTTTTACCGATATCGAATATGGAAAGATAAATGAACGAGTCTTGAGAACCAGTGTTCCAACTATAGAATGATAACTTCAATATTTGTCCTCCAGAATGTTTTTATCGCCGTCATTACGGAAACGTTTAATGAAATTAGAGTGCAGTTTCAACAAATGTGGGGTGTTCGTGGACAAATAACAGATCAATCGCCCTCCCAGGTAATACATATTACAACATTAACAAAATTAGGCCCTAAAATAATCCGATGAAATATTTAAAACCGTGTCCTAAAACATTACCTTGTAAACCTAGATCTTAAGCGGCGATGATCTTGGCTGGAAGCTGATTACTGTGGACGAAAGCAAGGCACATGGCAAAGCTCCACGAATTTTTCAACGTCTTATTCAATCTGCTGGTTTTCAACTTTTCGTCATGGGAATTATTCTAGCCAATGGTGTTGTAGCTGCAAATCTTCATTTTAAGCACGATGGAAGGGATCGCAAGGAGTTTTACCAGTATTTCTACTTTGCGGAAGTGTGTTGCATATCAAATTTATCATTCCCAATCTTTTCATAATTGTATTTTATCATAAAAATTTTAACTTTGAATTTAAATTTCAAGGTTGGATTTACACTGTTCTTCAACATGGAAGTCATCGTAAAAATTTGGTGTTTGGGTTTCAAAGGCTATTATAAACGATCGCTGCACAAATTTGAGTTATTGTTGGCAATTGGTGGCTCGCTGCATATAATTCCATGTCTGTATATGTCGGCACTTACATATTTTCAGGTTATTACTAAGAATTGGAAGCATGTGGTTAATTATATCATTTTTATGCACAAATTATCAATAATCATTTATTTATTTAATGGTAGGTGCTCAGAATTGTTCGTTTAATCAAGGCATCACCAATGCTGGAGGATTTTGTTTATAAAGTAAGTTTTTTTTCAAATTTATACGCTGGAGTCAAGTTGAATAATTTATGGAATAAAGTGTACTATGCTGAATACTTAATATGTTACGTCGTTACAGATCTTTGGTCCTGGAAAAAAGTTGGGAAGCTTAATTATATTCACTATGTGCTTACTTATCATCACATCAAGTATTAGTATGCAGCTGTTTTGTTTTATGGACTATCCAAAGTTTGAGACTTTTCCAGAGGTGAAAATCTTAAATAAAATTGTTGTCGATATTAAAACTTCCTTTTATTACTAATATTCACATTTCTTTCTTAGGCCTTTATGTCAATGTTTCAAATCTTGACTCAGGAAGGATGGATTGAAATTATGGATGAAACTATGCATCGAACCAGTGAGCCAATTGCTCCGTTGGTAGCAATTTATTTCATACTTTACCACTTGTTTGTTACCCTGGTAAGTATTTTTAACATAGTCTAGATTATGAATAGTCTAGAGCATAGACCACATTAAAATGTTTTCTCTTTAATTTGCTGCCTCATAGATTGTTCTCAGTTTGTTTGTTGCTGTTATTTTGGATAACTTGGAGTTGGATGAAGACATTAAAAAATAAAACAGCTAAAAGCGCGTGAACAAAGTGCCGGTATCAATGAAGCCCTTCCTCTTCGCATACGAGTATTTGAGAAGTTTCCGGATCGACCTCAGATGACCAGGCTGCACAGGATACCTTCTGAATTTAACATGCCGAAGGTGAGTATCTACTTCATAAGCACTGCTTAGCAATTTGAAAATCTGTTTGTATGACTTTTTAGGAATTTAAGGTCATATAACATTATATATATTAAATATATTTTGCTAAAATGCAAAACATGGCAGTAAAAAAAGGTTATCTAATTGTTGCGTTCGTAGGTACGAGAAAGTTTCATGCGTCAATTTGTGGAAGAAGAAGACGATTCCACCATGGTAGTAAAACCGGACCTTCCAGTTGAAACATTAATTACGTGTCGAAAAGCTAGACTTACTCGTTTACTGTCATCACCCCGACGTATTTGCTTTAATGGTTGGCAAGCTAAAAAGTCTGCTATTACGGAAGTTGTTAGGTGGGTGTAGAAATTATATCTTTTAAATAAAATGTGCTTTTCATGTATTTAAACAACTAACCTGCATGCTGGCATCTGTAACGATTTTAGTGACTCTAGTAACCAAAGATTGCTTCTCGGAGATTCTGGTAACATTCCAGTTCCCGGAAAGGCAACGCCAGGCAGCCAAAAGCATATGCATCTTGACCAGAAGTAATTAATTTCTAAAAGTACTAACGGAATAAAAAAGAAACGTTGCTCGAGTGATATTTTTGTCGTTATTGCATTTAATTATATTGTGTATTTAAATTTTTTTTGGCATAGAAGCACGAGGCGCAGTGTCAGAGGAGGCTCCATAAAAGTTAAACAAACGTACGATCAGTTACGCGAAGACGGCGACCTTACTTCCATGAACAGCAATAGCAGCAGCCGGCGAACTCAGGATCTCAACATCAAAATGCTTCAGCAAAAGAGGCAACAGGCTGAAATTCGAAGAAATCAACGAGAGGAGGACCTAAGAGAAAACCACCCGTTATTTGACTCGCCGCTTTTGATTGTGGGACGTGAAAGTCGGTTTCGAAAATTCTGCCAAACCATCGTCTATGCCCGCTATATCCCATTGCAGCGCGACCCGATCACAGGAAAGGAACGGAAAATCAGCTACAAACGATTACAGTAAGTTTTTATAAATTTTTGAAAAGAATAATGTTTTTTTTTACAAAAAAAATAAATAAATAACATTCAGGATTCATGGCTAATTATTTTCTTATTTTAATTTGTTAGAATATGTATGATGATTCCAGCTTACTGATTGCAGTACCTTAAAATTTCTCTTTTATAGTAACTTGGTTGGTTTAGTCAGCTACTTGGATTGGCTGATGATCTTAGTCACCACGCTATCTTGCGTTTCAATGATGTTTGAAAAACCTATGAGTCGAGTGAACAACACGCCGTACCTTCAAATTGCCGAATATGCATTTGTGGTTTTCATGAGTCTCGAATTAGCCCTTAAAATATTTGCAGACGGTCTGTTCTTCACACCTAAAGCATTAATTAGAGATGTGGCAGGCATTTTAGACATTTTTATTTATACAGTAAGTTGGGCATGTTTGTTTTTTGTTCGTTGCAAAGGTTCGATGATAACTGATCGAATATTTTAGGTCAGTTTGGTCTTCCTTTGCTTGATGCCAACACAAATTCAACAACGTTCTGGCAGTCAAATGCTGCTTATTTTACGATGGGTCCGTCCACTTCGCATCTTCACTTTGATGCCTCACATGCGAAAAGTGGTTTACAAGCTATGTCGGGGCTTTAAAGAAATTTTGCTGGTTAGTCGGAGCGATTCGTATCGTATGCTTTTGTACCTTTCATCTTTATATTTGTACCATGTTTATCCTATATTCTTTAGGTTTCTGTTCTACTTATTGTTTTGATGTTTGTTTTTGCGAGCTATGGTGTTCAACTGTTTGGCGGTAGATTGGCTCGGTGCAATGACCCAAGTATCAAATCTAAGGTAGTCAGATTGATTGTTTTCCTTCATTTATGATTTTTGAATATTTCTTTAAAAGTCTATTTTTTAAAATTTTTTGTAGGAGCTTTGTGTTGGCGTGTTCATGCGACAAATGTTCATAACCAAAATGAAACTGAAAGCCGGCATAAACGAGTCTCATCCTGCAATCATGGTTCCTCGTGTATGGTAAGACAAATTTTGAAACATTGTATTTAAAATTAGCTTTTAAGTATCTATTTTCTACGTATTTCTAGTTAGTCACAGTTACTTCATTGTATTTTTTTTTATGGATTTTTTATTTGGCAATGATGAAATTTTACTACTTGTATATAATATGATAGTAAGCTTTTAACATAACTTAGATCCGCCTAGTTTACATGTACAGAAAATATAAAAATTCTATTTTTATGGCAAAGAAAATGGGGGAAGTCTGTATTCTGTGACAACAATATAACGACACTAGCTTGGAATTTGTTCGCTTAATCGTGTTATGCTCCAGCTGACTGATTGTATATGTTTACGATCAGGGCAAATCCACGTAATTTCAACTTTGATAATTTGGGTGCAGCCATGCTCACTCTCTTTGAAGTCCTGTCACTAGAAGGTTGGGCTGAAATTAGGGACATTATTGTGGATAGGACGAGCTATGTAAGTGGCACGTGGAATTAGCATGGCTCGGTTGCTGATGAAAGGGATTTTGGTCGTGGATGATTTACTAATTGTGGGATTGAATTAACAAAGGTACATGTTCTAAGTAATAACCAACAACAAATTATATATACAGTGGTCAACTTAAATGATGGGACACCAGTAAAATTTCACGAATTGACAAAATAAAAACACTTGGCAACTTTTAATTTGTTATAATATCATTTTAATTGAATAATTAATGGCATTTACTTACCCAAAGTTACTTGTACCGATAAATTTTATTAAAAATAATAAAAAATGGAAAAAAAAATATTTTTCAGATGCAACATAAGTGATGGGACACTATCCGAAATATACATGTAAAATATGATATGTGACAAACTAATACTTTGTAGGACCACCATTATGTTTGTTGACATCTGTCAATCTTTTTGGCATGAAATCCACTTGTTATTTTATCTCTTTTGAGTAGAATTTTTGCCATTTATCCAATTGCACTCTTTTGAGG
>JAQGBW010000914.1:0-31900 GCA_034698625.1 Julus scanicus | reverse complement strand
CTGTTCACACACGTTTAGTTACTAAAATACTTGCCACTTGACTAAATTACTAGCTTAGTGTGAATCAGGCTTTAGTCTACAATCATAGACAATTATTCGAATTAATTGGCAACTAAATTTGCATATACTACATGTACTTGTATCTATTTTGGCCCATACTTTCTCTCCTCCCCCCTCATGGACATCCTTTTTCTTTAAAGTAGACTGTCCAGCAAATTTGTTGGAACATACAAAGGCCCATCCAATAAATTTTTAAGCACCCTCCACGCTTCCAATTCCACGATATTTTTCCAGATTTTTTTGGTTAACCGAAATTTCCTGACCTCGAAGGGAAATTCCAACATAAAATTGGTGTTTTACACAGAGTTAGGCATATTTCCCGACTTTTCCGAGGTTTTAAAAATTCAAGTACAATTGAGACTGGGACATTTCTTCTGGTGTCCAATTCCTCTTTCACTGACCTTTAAAACTTACTTAAACGAAAAATACCATCATTAGTGGACGTCCACAATGGCTACCCCCTCCCTCCCCCATTCACATACCAGCTGACCCTCTCTTGAAGACGTCTTTTTTGAATGGCCCCTACCACTTGGCACTTAAGTACTGATTTTAGGCTAATAAATTTAATTTAATTTACTCATTCATATACAACAAGTCATTTATGTATACATGACACATTTGTTTTTTCACCACGAGTTTTAATATGCCTCGGCGAGTGTAGTCTATTTTTCAGTGTGCCGCAAAATTTTTAGATCTTGTATGGTGTGCCGTGAGGTGAAAAGGGTTGACAAATTCGATGCCTCAAAGAGTAAAAATATAATACAGCTTCTTGATTTAATATATACCAAGAAATATTGTACAATGCTATTTTGAGATTTTGTTGCCTCTCAAGGACTGAAAATTGACAACAAATAACAAATTATCTCTATAAAGAGGACAGGGATGGCGACATGGCGCACCCATGCTTCGGTCGAACACTGGTCAAAGAGTGGTCATACATTTATTCACCTCCCCCAACTATTCCATCCTGCAAAATCATTCATTAAATCAAGTTTATGGGTGATTCACCAGTTTAAATGTTTTTAATCTCTAAAAGCAAAAAAAAAAAAAAAAAAAAAAAAAAAAAAAAAAAAAAAAAAAAAACATGCTACAGAAATGAAAAATAAGTATAAAATTTTTCATAGTATTGTAAATATAGAAATAGTAAAAAATTATCAAAATTAAAGAGTGAAGTAGGTGAGCCCTTGGAGAAAAAATATCTTGATTATAGACACCTGTTGTCAAGTTAGTTTTATTCCGAAAGTGTTCCAACTTGTTTATAATGCACACATAACGCTAATTCATGACGAATTGATTTCAGTTAATTGATGTAAATGGACACTGCCTTGAAGACTAATTGCCCACTTCATCTGGACTTTATCAACAAAGCTTGAATGGCTTCTTAAGGAAATCAACACCTTTATCGTGGTTGGGATCTTCACCTTGGGCAGAGAAAGGTAAAAAATATCCACATTTTTTTAGCCTACAAATGTTGTGAGGTAAATATTGCAGCTTGGTTGGGTTTTTTTTCTCACCTGAGATCAAAACAAATTAAATCCATGTGCTTTGCAATAGGTGAGACATGGCGTAATACCAGCGCCATCTATGATGCGTTTTTGAAGCCACTAGACAGAACATTGATTTAATTTGAAACAAATTAGTGAATTAGTGGATTTTAATCTCCCTCGACGGTATTACAGTTGAAAATCACTGTAATGGAGATAGATGTATAGTTAGATACTTTTAAGGGCAACGATTCGTGTAAACAACAATGAAGATGGCATTTTTTACCCCTTTCATCCGCATACCTTGTATACGTGTGCCAGACTGGTTTCAGTGTTTTAAAAATCATTTCGAATGTCAGTCATGCCCCCATTAGGTTCCGTATTCAATTCATAATTTGTTAAATTTTATTATTATTTTTTTGTTGCGATCTTTGCATTTTTAATCCTCTCGCTCACGAAAAAGCTTTTCAGGTTGGCCTTTGGCATAAATTTCTGTCAAGGCCGAAGCTAGTTCACTCGTTTAACGACCGTGATTTCAACTTTGACCCTATAGAGCACCTCCCAGGCATTATTAATCTTTAATTTCTTTTCACATATTGCATAATGTTGTCAATTAATAATTTAAATTGACCACGTTTATTCTTTTTCGTTGCGTAATAGGGAAACTACAAGTATATGCCTACTAGGCACGATAGGGGGGATTCAATAGGTTAATATAGCCAACCTTAAATTAATAAAATATTTCGGTAAATTTTGAAGAAAAAAAAGTAGAAAAATGTCATTTTTTAAGACCAATAAGGTATGATTTTTTAACTTTTTTTTAAAAACTCAAATTTTGAGAGGCTGGGGATACATTTTTCTTTTAGGGTGGGGATAAATACCAAGTCATCTCAAGTAGTTTCTGACTTACAGTATTTTCAGCTGACAATTCTTAATGCATGATATGGGTTGTTAGTCGGCTTAGTCTGAATAGCAAAAAAAAAATCACATAAAAAAATAAATGGAAAAAATAATAACCCTGCTTTGATAGACCGAGGAATTTGGGTCAAGCATGACCAGGGTAAAAAATCTTGACCATTTATGAAAAAGTCATTAAAAAGTGAAATTTGTTAATGAGTCTGTTCGTGCCCAAAATGAACAGACGTGCGAGCATATTACATGGAAGTTAAAACCTAAAACTTGAAAAAATTCTTCGATTACTGTATGTAGGTTAAGCCTAAGCATTTCTTCCTCTTCCATTTTTTTTATACCTGAGCAGGCCTTGGTATACATAATTATTAAGTGATTTTTTTAATTCGTAATTATTTTTCTGGACCCCTCAAGTTTTTATGATTTTTTTTATTATTATGGGACACCGTCACATATTGATTACGTGTCATGCGTTTCTTATATAACCACACGATCACATTTGTATAAATGCAAACGCCTATTTAAATATATTCTTGTAAGGATGAAAAATTTCAAAATACATAGTATACTCTCTATAAAAAATTACTTCCACATATATTTCAGAAATTAAATATGGAAATTATATTTGAAGTGAAACTTCTATAGGCGCGGAAGGGCAAATTGGCCTAAACATCACGGAAACGCTTAGCTTCTACTCTCGCCTCAAACCGGAAGTTAATCGTTAACAATGGAAAGCAATCCATAAAATCAAGTTTTCCTAGGAGCTAAGAAGTTTCACTTCTAACGGGCAAGAGTCTCGCGCATTTCTTTTATATTAAACGAGTTTTTTTAGCATTTCGAAACTAACACTTGCTGTTACATGAATTTTCCTTGTAGCTATTTTTAGGATGTCTTTTCCATGTAAAACGTGAAGGTTTTCTGTTTACCGTGTGCACCCTGGACAACGTGACTTCATTATTTAGCTAAATAGTCTAATCTTAAGGAAATAATTTTAACGATTCGTAAATCTACGAGTTTGTATAGAGTAGTAGGGAATGTATAACCCTTGCATTTCTATTAAGAGTAAAAGCAATGCCAGCAGTTGCTACAAGAGGTTCATGCACCCTGTATTTATATATGCGGGGGCAGTATGATGGAAACATCTGGCATTTGTATTCGCCTTCTCACGATTTTGCATCGATGAACCAGGAAAATCATCTGGACCAGTCAGTCAGTTGTAAGGTATCTTCAAGGAGTGAGGTTGGGCAGCCGATGTTATTAGGAAATTTTTGGGTGGGGACAGTTTGGCAAACTGAGATCACACTTTGGTGCCTCCGAGCGTTGTACGTGTATGCGGCTGCATTAAATTTATGGATTTCGAAGAAAAATGTTGGTGAAAGTGGTGTAAACAAAAACGAGACGAAATATGAGTTTACGAAAAATGCTAACTTTCTCCTTGAGAGACTTAATTGAAGGCTGATCACACGCGCCGCATATGAAGAAGACGAAGCTACTACAGGGTGTCCCCCTTAAGATTTCAATCATTGGCCAAACGGGACAATGCGAGTCCGTTACAATTTTCGACTTGGCGACAACTGGTTTAGATAAAAATAATTACTACCTCGGGTAAAAAATCGACAGGCTATTTGTCCAATGTACAAAATAGTTAAATGTTAAACAAAATGAGGGGATTGGGATTTGGGTTATAGGTATCTATATAACAACTTTTTAAAAATAACTATAATTAACTCATTCCATGTTAACAAAGTTTTTTTTTTATGAAAATAGTTTTGAACTAGTTGAGAACTTATTATTTAAAAGGGTGTTGAGGGTTAACATTAAGTTTCATAGAAAGAAAAATCAGAATGTTAGCAGCAGCTGTCTATTTAAACATATTAGAATGTTCGCTCATGATAGGGCTGCATGTTTCTTTAGCACAAGCTAAGTTTGAATTTAAAAGTTCAGTTATTTCCAGTATTTCAAATAAACAAGACGTGTTTAACCAAAGTGCTGAGTATTCTATTACAATTAACTGATTTCACTACAATTTCAATCTGGTTATGGACTATTTTACAACATTGAAGACCTCAGCGGTTCCCAGACCACTTTTGGAGAAATCGAGTGCTATGTCAAGGCATATTTTCTATAAATGCGCCCACTTGTAGATAAACTATATTTCTCAGTATTGTATTTTGTTTTTGGACACCCTGCATGACGAAATTAATGACTACATAAAACTATTGGTGGTATCGCGGATTAGTGGCAGTAGGGTCATTCATCTTCTTTTTTTTTTCCAATATTAGCTACTTAAATTCGGAGAACACATGACCAACAAGTTAATGTGTTAAACTTTATTCCTTAGATGTTTAAGTTGCACATTGAAACGAGAAACAGAAGTTTTGAAGTGAAGCCAAACTGTTTTTAAACGCGTTTGACCTTTTCTGGAAAATTAAAAACTATATATTTTGAGCAGATAATTAGCAAATGTAGTGGATAAAATCTTGCATATAAGTTTTCCTTCTGCAGTAGTAGAATGATCTAAAACACTACAGCTGCAAAGCAAAATTGTTCCTCAACAATTGTTGCTTTATTGGTAAAAATTTACTTGCATCATGTTATATAATAAATCGTCTGCCACTATACCGATCTCATTGTAAAATATTAATATTCTTATCTTTGTTTTGAAAAATTTAACTTGGAGAGCATCCAAAGTGGTTGAAAATTACTTTCATCTTGGATACTTGCCAATTGTGTTTATTAAAATATTTTGCTATACACAAAAAAAAAAAAAAAAAAAAAAAAACGATATTAGCTTTACCGATATTGGGGGTTTATCTTTCCCATATGCACATTTCACTACATAAATACATCACAACCATAGCGACTTCACACCCCTGCAGTGAAGTTGAAAGAGTAGTAAATTGTTAGTTTTCCCAAAAAGTTTCAAGAACTCCTGAAGTCGACATTTATTTGCCAGTCTTGATGAAAATAACGGCATGTGAATAACCTCCGCCAGGGCGCGAACGAGGGGTTGAAAAACAAACCGTCGTAATTTTTGAATCTGATCACGGATTGCCTATAAAGGCGAAAATTTAGTACCTTCAGACCAATTAATAACATAACAGAGTGGACCATAACGACCGTATTATTTGTTCTGGCATTAAAATAATCCAGGATTCACTCGCCTAATTACCATGCTGAGCGCATTGGAGAGAAAAGCTCGTATATGCCACAAGATGCCGCCATATTACTTTGAGCATTTAAAAAAAAAACAATGAAAACTCATAAAGTAGCATTATGAATTGAAAAATGAAAATAAACGAAACTAATTAAGATCCGAGATGACTTTGAATAAATATGTCAATGACAAAAAGGAAAAAAATCTCCCCCAAATATTTCGTGGTTTTCGTCTATGAGTTTATAAAATGCAAGCGCGTTAAGGAGATAAATGTAGGGTTTAAAAAAACATACGTGGATCTTTTCGCATTTTTAAGATTTTTCTAAATAAAAAATAAGAAACACTGAACTGAAGTAAATTATAGCATAACCTTTGAGACGGATCCGCCAATAGGAGGCGCTATCGTAGCAAGAGCAATTGTAATAACTGAAAATGTGATTAGAAGCAGTAGGGCACAGGGCCGAGTACGTGAGAAACACGAAACAGAAACAGGGTTTTGCAAATATGTTTGCGATATGTGGATGCTCACCAGATATTTGCAACTAAGTTTAAGCAAACGTTTGGCCAAAAAATCGTGTTTCTGAAGTGGTCATGGCGCTCCTACCAAGACCTTTATGTATATTTCACGCGCTTCATTACAGATACGTTTATGTATGGTGAATACAAGAAATTTAACGATATTCACTTCATGGAAAGCTGACAAGTTCACCGTTGTATAAGCATCGTCTGCAATGAAGCACGTGGAGTATAAAGGCCTTGGTAGGAGCGCCTTGACTAGCAAACAGTTTCTCCGTTTCGAAATGCTTTTTTGATGAGGACAGATACATTTGGATAAACTTTTTTTTTACAAATATATTAACAAATCCACGTTTCAACAACTTGGTTTGAATAAACTTTATTTCTGTCTCGTGTTTCTTATAGTGTGTACTAGGCCTTACAGCATGGTCGATATTCTCAACGGGAGCCCTGCACAGTGGGCACTCCTCTAAATGGCCACTCCAGTATTTTATTCTAGATCCAGTCTCTAGTGTTCCAACACTTCCTTTAATCAAAAGAGTTCTTCCTAGTGTTCTCGTATATAAATCCTCTTTACAAAAGCTTGACTTGACACTGTATACCACAAGGGTGCTCTTATAAAGGATATACCTCTTCTATAGGGGTGTTTTTTTGTTTTTATTATCTTGTCTACCAGATGGTCCCAAACTCTTTGCATATATGGGAAATTTATATGTCCCTGTAGAAGCTCCAGGTGTAATTTTATTGCTTGTCGAACATATTGGAATCTATTCTAATTTTAATTTGTTCTGAAAGATTGTGCTGCATGCATGGCCCACCTTGCAATATTTTTTTTTTAATTTTTTTTTTTATTTTTTTTTTTGATAACTTATGATAATTTTATTATAATTCTATTCTCATGTTATTTTACCCAGTATTTTTCCTTAGTTGCCCTAACCAAACTAACACCTGCAGCGAAATATCAAGAAGAATATTTGCAGGATACCCTGTAAATTTATCAATTTAAAAGAGTTGGACGCCATTCTGAACAAGATGGCGGACTTAATCTATCAAATTTTCTCAAACTTAATCACTGATGATATATTGACTTCCAAGAGTAAGTAAACCAGGCTTTTGTTTGCTTTATAACATTCCTCGGATGTATAGCTTTGTTCAGACCCAACTATACTGTACTCCAGACGTATACTTAATTCTTTAAAATATAAAATTAAAATTGTGTCCCCACATTTAATGGGGATATTTTTTTCACGCAATTCCAACACGTGGGGGACGTGTAAGTGTATAATTTCGGTTCGAGGGACACCGGTATGAAAATTATACGTTAAAAAGGTGATTTTTTAGGCTACCTGAAAAACCTTGCGGTTTTATTTCATTTTTTTTTATCGTAATCTCGTTTTTCCGAATGAGTAAGTACGCTGGACATAGCGTTATAAAAACGCCCTTGAATCTGATGGGCAGTTCATGCAAAAGAAGCAGCTTTGCACACAGGTATACAAGTTGCGTGTTCCCTTTTAGTGTAGGTAGCCTTTAACTGGTTTGACCTTAAACTGTATATTATACATGTGCGGGTGAGTATATCTTAAATATATATATGGGGATGCCGTTATACATGCAGATGCGCTTCTAAAAATGGAGAAAGTGTTTTATTGAAAACGTGAGTTACATCCTCATTCGTGGGAATGAGCGTCCTTTAAAAGAGAAAAAAAGTAGGAAAATTTGTATATATAGAGGAATATCCTCGCCGGTAAAAAAATAATATGGTCATAAAGTCTGCAATGTCTAAAAATTCGAAGGATACCTTTGCTTTACCTAGTGCAAATATATGCAATATTTTTTTCCTCATTGAAAAGTAATTATTTATGCTCACAAATGTTGTACCTTAAAAAGTGGATATATTGGGACAGTGAGGGAAAAGCCCCTCACTGTCCACTGTCCACAATGGTGCATCCCATTAAGCGAGTTTCCATAGGGCTTTTCCAGCAAGTTAAAAAGAAACGCTCTTCTGGTTACTTATCAATATTCCAAATTCAGCATATTCTAAAATACGGCCATTTTTCTAGTGACACCTGTTTTTTGTTTTCGCTATTTCCGTCAAACTTTAATCTCAGCAGGAAAAACTATAACCTCTGTTGTTAAAACAGGGTAATCTAGTGATTCCGAAATGCCATAACTATGAATATCTAACATTTATATGTAAAAGTATAAGCCAAGCAAGTTGAAATCCAGACAGGAACGGGGAATTTGGGACTGACCAAAACTTGAGTTTCTGCAATTTTGATCATTTTGACTTGCAGTTTAGTTTTATTGAACTCGCAAAGTAGGGACAACGTGATTTTGATTGGCATAAATGGGACATACTATAGCATGTTTGATCCTATATAATTTTTCCACTAAGGTAACAACATACTGGGGTAACTTTGAGACAGAGAGTAAAAATAATGCCATATTCTGAAAGAGGAGGGTTGATTTTATTTGGCCTGGTCAGTTTCTGGTTGTAATTAATGAACACCTTTTCAGAATTCCAAAAAACACCAAAAACTGCCCCAAAGTATCCACATATTAAGGTATTTTAAAAAAAACCTAACTTTCCTCTTACAAATATTTCAAATAAAAAATAAACAAATAAATCCAAATGGGAAAAAATATATAACGCCAAAGAATAAAGAATTTTAACACTGCAGTGTTAAAATTGCAAACTTGTTCTAGATTTTTATCATTGAAAGCGGTCACTTGATGGGAAATTCACTAAACTTTAATAGACTCCAAATAGAAGTAATTTTAACAATGGCATAACGATTACATTCTACTCAGAACATGCTTTTCCATGCTGAATATTCTAAGGGAGCCCCTTTGTGAACACTCTGTAAAAATAATTTGTGTAATTTAAGTGCACTAGCCAACAGAGGCGCTTTTTTTACTTTTACGAGTTAACCGACCGTTAACCACGTTTTACGAGTACCAATTATGAGTGTAACGCATAACGAAAATTCCTTGTAGTACAGTATTCACGTTAACGAGGATTCCTGGAATTTGGTTCTATTTCGTAGAACTTTAATGCCCAAAATTGGGAACAGTAAAGGCGAGGGTATACCCTTTCACAATTGAAGAAATTATTTCGTTAATGGCCAAATGTTCTCAGTTTTTGTCTTCTTGCTAATTAAATGGAGTCTATACATGCATTCAATTAAACTCGTTCCAAATCCACGAATAGGTTTTAAATCAAAACCTGTATTTTTCGAAACAAAATTTTGACATCATTATGGCTATTCTAAAATGATTTAGGATTGTTAGAAGAACGTATCGTACATGATATACTTCAATAAATATTCTGTTATAAAAAATTTTCACAATTGAAGAAAGTATTTCGTTAAAGGCCAAATGTTCTCAGTTTTTTGTTTTCTTGCTAATTAAATAGGATCTATACATGAATTAGATTAAAGTCTGTCCAAATCCACGAATAGGTTTTAAATTAAAACCTGTATTTTTCGAAACAAAATCTGGAGTCTCTTGATGGAGAAGTTCAACAGTTTGAAATAGCCGTTTTGTTCGTACGTTTGTTGCCTATATTTGTGAAAAATTGGATTCACTTTGATTAAAAAACAAAAAAAGTTACGAATTTATGAAAAAAAGGCCACCTTATATATTGTTAATATGCACTTTTTTATCTTACGATAGCTACCGTAATAGCATGAAACACAAAAATGGCATTTTTAACGAGTTGAAAATATATTTTTGTTAACCAACATTATAGGCAGCTCCCCATTGGAAGAGTCAAACCATTCCATTTTAATTGTAGTTGCATGTCGTCCGTTACACTCTGTTCGTTCGTATAAACGTTTCCGGTGAACGTAAGCTGTAATTATTATTAATAATACTAATAAATATTTACAAAGATAGTTATGTGCACACATATTAAATATCTTTCTATTTTCACTGGCATTGGATAATTAAAAGATTACTTTGGCATAGGTGTTAATCAGACGAGGTCACGCTTAAAGATTCATGGTGCAACGCACATTAATTAGGGATTTTCCTCTTTGTCACTTCATGTTCATCAACAGAGGCCAAGCTTTGTTGTTTACATTATTTTGTTATTAAAAGCAGTTAATTGGTGGTCAACAATGTGCACTTGATTGGCCACCATATACAGCATGGTTACGGCGCTATAGTGAACGTCTCCAAACATTCAAAGCTGTTATTTTCGTTGTAATGTTGTTGTTATTTGGCTATTTTGAAATGTGCCTTAAACCATTAATTGGTATTGTTGCAGCCATGATTATTGTTGTAAGGCAAACAATGTGTTTAAAATATCCAGCTTAACGATGCTACAAAGGTTAAAACATATTTTTCTAGGCCAATTACTATACTTTTGGATTTTTTTATTCAATTATTAATAATGACCAAAGTTTTCTAGTGTAATGAATTTGGGGAGGAAGGAGATCAAAAAAATGGGAGAGGAATATTAAGAACGAATGTTCTATGAACTGTCAAGATAAGTTTGTTATCTGGGTTATGGCATTACCGTGATTTAGTTAGGACAATATTGTATGTTTACAGGCATTGTCATTGGAAACACAACAATGTATACTTTCTAGAAATATTAATATTTGTTTTCAAAATACATTCTATGTATTCCATCCACGTAAAGTGTTTTACTGCATATTGTTTCATTTCACAACATCTTGTGAATTTCTTACAGGACATAAATCTATTTTAAGGAACAAATATTTCCTGTGTGACAATGAACGATATTCGTCAGATTTTTGACGACAACAAACTCGAAAATTCCGCGAGTCATTTCTCTGTACACACAAATAAAATGATGATAAAATGAAATTTCGTCATTTGAGAGGAAACCATTATTGCTGAACAGAATCTGGATTTTACAATCAGGAACTTTCAATACATTTTTCATCTGGTCAAGAATAATGGTCCATTTACACATCAGTTCCGAGTCAGTTTCAGTCTCCATTCATAGTCATAACTGATGGTGAAACGAACATTTTAACACTATCTTAATGACGGTGTGACTATCTGCAATATTATCTAAGAATATTGTTAAGGAACAATAAGCTATTTTATGTACATTTAAAAACAAAATTGTAAGCAGTAAATACATTTGAAAACTTACGTTATGTTAAATTTCATGTTCGCATAATTACAAAAGGATTTTTCGAAATTTTCACAAACTGGCATTTTGAAAACTGCCTTACTTTGAAGTTTCCATAGAAATTTGATTTCAAGGTTGGGTACAACAGTGTCATTTTGTATATTTTTAGGAATTGTGCGGTTTTCCTCCAGACTGGTTTCCTCGTTAAGACCTAAATGTCTAATAATTCCTCGGTGCCGTATTCATAAATACGTGTGAACAAGCTTCATGGTGCATGCCGCGAATTCGTAATTTTGCGAACTGCTTGGGCGGCGCTGACATAGACAAATTTGAATCAAATATACTGCATGCTAATCGTACTGTTAACCGAGTGTTTACGCAGACTCGCCCGCATTGTCATTTGCATAATCGATTCATCGTCGGTTATTAAATGCACGAATGTGAGTGAATGCCAAAATCAAGGTTTACAAGAATATATAAATTTTAAAAATTACGACCAATTTGCATGACTGATGCCTAATAACTAGTTAGCGCTTACCAAGCTCTCTTTAAACCGACTGTGGGTTGGCCGCAGAATGGCACCTCAAGATATACAGCTTTGTCTTTCTGACAAAAATCATTTGACATGATCATATCACCCATTTTTGAAAATTCAATATTATTTCAATAATATAATCCAAAAATGATAGTCAAATATTTTCACCATGTATTTTTTTTTATATAATATTTGCAAAAATAACAGGTGTACTTGCAAGTTTGCATTTGAATTTGTGTGACCGTTACTGAGTGATGTTGGTTAAAAGCAACACAAGTTAGTCCACCCCTGGATAATCGAGTCTACTATTGTTATAAATTAGGTAATTAGGGGAATATTTTAGGGAGCATCATGACTACTAATGCGAAACCCCCGTGTTAAAAACAGGTCCCTAACGTAATTTCATCGTTTAAAATTAGCATAATGTTTTCGAAAACGATGTTGGGTACCTTAACCGACCCTAAATAACCTCGCTGACGTCGATGGTATCGCAGTGGAACACAATGCTTTTGGATATAGACATCAAAGACGAAATGGGTAAAAACAATCTTATCTTTTACATCTGCAACACGATACTGGACGGCTAGCGAGAATGATGAGGATCAACTTTTGGTAAAAAAAAAC
The DNA here is from genome assembly GCA_034698625.1 of Julus scanicus. Classification (NCBI taxonomy): domain Eukaryota; kingdom Metazoa; phylum Arthropoda; class Diplopoda; order Julida; family Julidae; genus Julus; species Julus scanicus. Next base: position 19,505 of record JAQGBW010000914.1, on the reverse strand, counting down.
AATATGGAAATTCAAGGGCATCGTGATCTCGTTGGGTCATTACTGTCATGTGAGTTTTTATGAAAAACCCCAGGAAGAACTCGGGTGCAAATAAAAACAAAAATAACGTTCACACATGGTTAATAAAGCCCAGCAGATGGGTGACACGGACACAGTCCAAAGGAAAATAACCTTCTTTTTCAAGAAATAAGATGTATTTATAAGATATCATTCCGGAGATCCTTTTATTCAGGAAGTAACCGCTAGTGTAATGGTATCACTTTAAAGTAGATTCTTGTTATTTGGGACAACTGTTATAGGCAAAACTCAATCCAGTAAATGAGGAAACTTTGCATAATTTTATAAGCAGAATCATGTTAAAACGTTTTAGTCCTGATCGACATACCAGCAAGCTCCCCCCACCCACTCTTGAGGACGTCCTACCAAAATGGCCCTAACTATATGTAGAGTTTAAAGGTAACGACTTAAAAAGAAAGTGAATTATTTTAATATACTAAAGTGTATGTTTTGCTAGCCTGGGATGAGATGATGCGGTTGTATTTACAGGCAGTGGCAGCTTAATTGTCTAATGGCTTGTAGGCCCCTGGTGAAAAGGGCCCCCTTAAACACTAGACACTATGCTAAACATGTTAATGACCTTTTAGCAAAAATATTAATTGTACAATTTTTCCACTTATGTATTTTTTGAAAATGTTATTTATTTCTTAAAAAATGAAATGATATCCTTGTGCAGTAGTTGTGGTTGGGCGCCCTTTGTATCCTGGCAACCAATATTTTTAGACTCAGTTCACTACTGTTTAAAGGTAAATGTACATATATTGTTCTTTATGTTTAAGTGTATTGAAGAGAAGCACTCGAGGGGAGCTTTTTGAAATCAATTCCAAGATGCACTCTAGTGACTATTTAATGACCGAAAAAATCAATTTCAAATTAGAATGAAGGGCAATAGTTTAAAATATTGAAGAACGGTCAAGAAAAACCCAAAGTAAAAATTAAATGACGTCAATTTTCTCAATTTTTCCTTAACCTGCAAGTGTCTGGATGAAATCACCCTGCAGGTATTTACAGTATAGATGGAAAAACCTTTAGCTAACGGTACCAGTCAATTTGATTCGAGAATGATAAACAGAATCCGGTGACTGTTAAACAGATCTTCACCTTCAGACACTTTTTCCTGATGTAATATTTTTTTGATATTTAAGCAAGCAATGCAATTCGAATACAGTGAAATGATTATCAGAGTTAATGAAGAGATTTTCACATGAAATCGTATTAAAAATAAATTATATTAATATTTCCCCAATGTATGGAATTGTATCAATTTTAATATTTAATGTCAAAGAAAACAAAGGCACATTTTTTATAGAAAATTATTTATAATTCATTATTCATTACTTATAAAATCAACTAAATCAAAAAACATTTTGTGAAAATTTCTTTACAAATCTGAATTTTAAACCAATCAGAATTGAACAAAAACTTCAAAATTTTATGTTCATGCAAGTTTTGCAATTACAGTACTTATTGTACTTGCATATTGTAAATTATCATTTTTATATGGTTGCATGTTGAAAAAACCATCATAATTTAGGTTATGAGTTTTCAGAACTTTACAATTTTACGAAACTGTATTTTAAGCAATTGCAGTTAACAGAGCATGGTGCAATAAGTCATTAGTGTTCAAATCATGTTTACTTGTATAACGCAAGGTCATGGCCCTTTATTTTGAACATTTTGCTTAATAATCAGCTGTGAGCAAACATTTCCTTTGTCACCATCCTGGTATTAATAAATCCTGAAATGATTTTCAAAATGGAAATTTCCGGTAAATCATCCGAAAAAACGACAAATCACGAAAAAATTGCAATCTCCATTTGCATAACGGTTCGTGCGTGTTAGGGAAAGTAATTGACGCTTGAACAGGTCATTGCCATTATCCTCTTTCACAAAGGATGCGCCACACCTTAAGCTGGCAAAACACAAACAATGCAAAATTTACGCAAAAACAAAAACAAAAAAAAAACATCCCGTAAACGAGTTGTCAAGATTTTTAAAATTTCGCAAGGATAAGGAAAACAAATGGATGAGCATGTAGTTAATTAGGGTATCGCAATCACCACCTGAAGAGAGGGCACACCTCGAACTGAAGAAGGAAAAAAGGCAACACAATACATTTTAATTGATTATTTTACATATTTTCGCAGCTACTGGAGCTACAATTATGTTATTAGCATATATTATAGAGAATGACGCAAAACTAGAGCATTTGTAGACAGAAAAAACAACAACGATTTCAACAGGACGTGGTCTGTTTCCGTATAAGGTTTAAGTAACCACGTCTTGTCATATTTTCGACACAGTGATTTGCAAAAAAAAAAAAAAAAAAAAAAAAAAAAAAAATGAAATCCTTAATATTGGCTAACAATAACTTAATTCCACCGCGATTTAAAATTGTTGGAATTTCCAACGGTTACACACCCATGGGTGATTGTCGTAAATTTTTGTTTCAAGAGGTCTTGTTGGACAGGTACATGACTCATACAAATTACTGATTTAGTAAATAAATCCCCTCACCACATTTGGACTATTAACAATGCAATAAGTAAATCAATAAAAACTGACAATAATGAATAGAATGAGTTGACGAATACCTGAATAATGCAAGGTATTAAGATCATTTATCATGTAAAATATAAGTTCTACAAACATGTTTTAGCGCATTCCGAATGTCAATGTCTAGAGTTTCTCTTTACTAACAGCCGAAGAAATGATAACATCATGATTTATGAAAATAATTTGAACATGTCAAATATTTTTACATTTTGCCTTGTGTTTGAAGAAAAGTTGCTAGATTATTTCGAGAATATGGTAATTGTGTTACATTTTTCTAAAAATTTCTACATGGAAACGTTTGGAACATAAGTAGAACACCCTCACCGGCTGTCAGTTACACGGTCGCAAATGTTATCGCAAGCTCGCCTTGTAAGCCGATTTGCAGCCGTTAGCCGTTACACTTCCGTTTCACCTCCGCTACTGAACTTATTCCCTAATATCGAAACTTATGATCTCTCCAATGTATTTTTTTAAAGTTCATTGAACTTAACAATATATTGTTTGTTTTTTAATAAGTACCGGTAGTACATTTAAAGTTAATTCAGAATCAAACGCGCCAGAAATGCTTTCTAAAATTCTACAATGTTTCAAATGTCACGGAAAGTTGTGGAACTTTTGATATACACATGTCACGCACTTTATTTATAGCAGAGATATTTTCAGAAGTTGTTACACTGTAGGAATATATGTTTTGCCATCTCCATGTGACTGTGTGCACGAGTGGTATTTTGTCCCCCCGTAAACCGCAATATTCTAGTTATTCGAAGTCAATAATCTAATAAAAACCGAGTTTGGTTATATCTATATTTGGATTTAAATTCATGATGGATTTTTACTGCACTACTCTGGGACATGAAAAGCATCTACACGTTGAAATCGTGTGTATTTATAGCGCGATATAGTGGGCCACAACCGATGTATACAGTATTTCCTCCCCGGACCCGACGGTTGTAAAACTGATATATTTACTGCAAAACTAATATTACTTGACCTCAATTTTTTAAAAACTACTCAGAAAATATATAGGATTTTTCGTTGGCGGTATCGATATCGTGGCGTGGCAAACGCGTTCGCTTTCATCGCCTAGTCAAAAAAACTTACACATTGTTTTTATAAATTGGGTAATAAAATTGTTGTAGGTACGCTTTTATAGGTTTAATGTGTATCCGAAAACAGAAGTTTTTGGTTTGTGGAGAACGGCAATGTCGATTGCAGGTTAAAATTTGGAAACTAAAACCAAAAACTCGTCGTAAAAATCTTTTAAAGTGTATATTTATCTCTTTGCTAAATGGTGTATCCCAAACTGAATGTATTTTTTTTTGAGTGTGTGCACAAAAAAAAATTCTCCTACTAACCCATATTTTGTTTGCATTGGTTAAAGATCGGTTTCTCAGATAGGGCCATGCACGAAACCAACCTTGATAAGTTTGTATGAAAATAATAGTTCAAGTACACCTGAAGTGCAATCACGACGCAACACAAATCGCTTTGTTCCTAAAACGCACTTTACACCACACAGATACGGGTATTTTAAGATATTTGGGGCAAGTTTAAGATGAGCAAGTGGCCGCAAAAGTGCTAATCACGACCTTTTATCAGGAAGTTTCATGACGTACTCTAGAAGTGGGAATTTTTTTCTTCTGTATCCCAAAACTACTTAAGGTAAATCAGCTTGATCTATACAGAAATCCACAATTTGCCTCATCCAGCAGAAAATCTCCTACTCGTTTCAGTTTACTTTAATGGTTGCTAGATGGCGTGCGTTACCAACTGGTGAAAATCTACTTGGCTTTTTATGACTGTTTGAGCTAGGGGTACTTTGTTTTCCTAATTTGTTGAGCTTTTATCAGTTTTAGTAATCCCCAATCGAGCAATTTCTGCATGATAAACCTGTATCTTAATCGTTTCTTTAGTACATTTTCTACAAATAAAATTAATTCGTAGTATTGATTAACATTGTACACACGTTCATCGCTATTTGATAATGGTGCCGCTATACGCAGATTTTAATGGCCTTTAGTTATCAGATCCAATTAAAACGGTAGTAATGTCTGTCTTTTAATTACAATCGTGCTTACAATTATGAGATTTTTTTAAAGTTATAAAAGCTGCAATCTATGCATGACATTCATAGCAAATATTCAACAAGTTCTGCAGCAATCATATCACATAAATACGTTATGATGGGCATTCCATAAATTTAATGTTGGTGGGTTAGTTAGGTAGTGTTTAAGGGCCCAAAGGCATTCAAGGCCAGATAGTAAATTTCAAGTACACCAAGGGCTATGAGAAATGAACACAGGTAAATACTATGTACAGTGTGTCCTAAAAGTATTTCCAAAAAAACATCAAAATTTACATTTTCAGTGGGAAATCTGTACTCTAAAACCAGTCCGTTTAAGTTTAACTTCACCTTAAAACTACATAAACTAGCTGGAAAATAACTATTGCTTAACCAATACTGTAAACTATATAGTATACCTTTATTGGAGGGAGAATTGATCAATAGGAAGTTGGTGCAACCGGTTGCTTGCTTTTTTTGGTTTTTCCCCCCATCAGTTAAATACACGGAAATTCAGGTAGCTACAAAAACAGGATATTTGCAGACACCCTATTTTATTCAGGAGAAAGGAGAAATTCGCTTTGTTACTTCTACCCTCAAGATTCCAAACATTCACGACAAACTAACCAAGGATTGTGTTTGTCAACCCCAAATCCATTCATTCTTCAATGTGCACCATTGTCAAAATTCCAGCTTTATTCCAATGTCCATTGAATTTCTGGGGTGTTACTGGGCCAAGTTAGTTTCTAGAAAAGTTTATCAGGTAGTCCCCCAAAAGTGGGTCTGGAAAAGCACAAGTATTTTATGAACGAGCCTCGTCATAAATTGATATCGCGAGCACATATTACAACTTTCTTTCACTTGCCATAATTTTTCGCAATCGATAGCACGTGATTTTTTTTTATTATTTCACGCATGCAGGGCACCATAAATCATCTACAGGGTGCGCCATTAGACACGGTAGCGAGACCCTTTCTTCATAGGGTTAGCCCGCTTATAAGTAAATAGGCGTAGCTTAAGCACCCTAGGCTCCAACCTTGAAAAATCATTTCAACCTTGATATATCAATCAATGAAGCTATGTTTACATTAAATATATTTTGATTACATAATACATGCTTTAATCGATTTTTAAATTATTTTAGTTTTGCAGTTCTAGTTTTACAATAAGCATGCCTATCTTTGGATGGAATTTTACCCAATTGTGACCATTGTGTTTTGCCAAGTTAGAAATTCGATATTCTGCTATTGAGTATTTCCTTGCACACTTTCCGGAGATCGAAATACTAGACAGGAAAATACACTGAAGCACCAAAAATCTTAAGAAATTCTAATATGTTCGATACCAAATTCACTGATACCAATAATCAATAGGATTTGTCAAATTAATCTGGAATCTTGCACAAAACAGGAGCTGTGTTCACGAAATGGGTTTCCACCATCTATCCAAATCAGCTGAATCCATCATTTCGTGACTACAGATAATTTGTGGATTTATTTGAGATATAATGCAAAGTTTCCAAAGACCTAGAATTTTCATGGAAATTGGATATACATATCTGGTATAGTCAGGGAAATTCGGCATATGAGTATGTCAAAGAAATTGGAAATATTCATTTTTACATAATTTTGCCAAAATCAGAATTGACATCAACTGTTTTGTACACGTTTTTTCACCGAAAAAGACATTTTTGTCTACTCGTATAACGATATTTAATGTCACGACGTTTCGCTAAATTCGTAATGAAAATAAATTTATTTCACTTCTGATTTTTCACTTTATGATTAAAGGGAAAAACTGGTTTAGTAATAATAATATGTTGCGTGATATTAATTTGAATTCAAGGGCGTCAGCCCTAAAACAATTTCTTTGAGCAACATGTGAAAATATACATGTATTACGTATATTGCCATATTGTTCTAACATTCAGTCGTCAGGATGGTCAAGGAAAATTGTTTTTAAAACTTGAGAAAGATCAGCAAAGTTGAAAATATTATTTCTGGGGAAACCCTGCAATGTTGAGCAATGTTCATAACCACGCACTAAAAACGAATGTGTCTAAATAGCTTGATTAATACGTTAAATTTAATAAGGGTTGACACAAATTTGCTAAAAACATGTATATAACAATGTTATAAGCAGTCATTACATGTACATGCATATAGCAATGATATACTCTATCCCAATCAGTCGTTATTTACCCTGTTAACATTAACTTGAGTTTTTTATGATACCGAGCGTTGAATTTATTACTAATATATACCAAAGGTTTTTCCCACCATTGATCAATCTTTTGAAATTTTTCTCCAACGGAAGGGAATACAATGATTTTTAAAACAGGAGAAGAATTTTCAGTGTACATTTTCAAGGGGAAGTAAACGTCAATGCCCGCACTACTAACATTTTCTGACTTTAATTTTGATTTACCAGATTAAATTAACTACAAAGTTTTCTTTCCCCTCACGTTGTTCCGTAACTATCGTATGCAAGCCGAATGTGGAATTTCCCTTTGGTGACCCCGTAGTGGAAAATACATATATGCATCCTCAAGTTCAATGCCATACATTTTGGAAAGCATCGGCGGGAAATTCAAAAAAAGTTAACGACGGTTAATAACAGTTGATAGCCAAATTTTTGACAATGGCATTAACATTTCATGCCTAAAAAAACGTTGGTATACTAGTCTATACACGTATTTTTAGCTTAATAGGATGAAAGAAACAATCAACAGAAAAGTGTTTCTACACTGAATCATAAAAAAGTGTAACCCAATAAAAAAAATCACAACTTCGTGAAAAATACTTCGATTTAAAACAAATTTGACACTTACAAAGAACAATAGTGAAGGAATAAAAAACCTCTTCCGGACATGCGACAAATCTCGGATTTCTTCATTTTTCAACAAGACCCACTCACCGTGCTCGAAAAACAGTTGAACTGATGCAACGGGAAATACCAAAGTTCATCGAACCCAACCACTGGCCACAAAACAGTCCGGACTTGAATCCAGTGGACTACAAAATTTGGGCAGTTCTCCAGGAAAAGGTTTACAAATCGAAGATTAACAATATCGACGACTTGAAACTACGAATTAAAAAAACTTGAATCCAGCGTAAAATCGATTCGTCCATCAAAAAATGGCGCGTTAGACTCCGGGCTTGTGTAAAGGCCACCAGAGAACATTTTGCGCACATTTTATAATTCATTTTCGTTCCTACACTATTGTTCTATGTAGGTGCCAAATTTTATTCAAATCGAAGCATTTTTCACTTAGTTGTGATTTTTTTTATTGGGTTCTACGTTTTTATGACTCAGTGAACATTTACTTGTTTTAAAACTCTGTTTTGGTGGTAGTTGTTGTAGAAATACGTGCATTTTGGTATCTGAGTGGGATACAAGCATCAGTTTTTCGAATAAAAGCAATTAATTAGATTTGTACGCTTGTCAAACCTACGAACATATTCTAATTAGAGAACTTTCTCAATTTAAACGGTCGAAATGAATACCGTAGTATATACGGGCCCGTTCACCCGTATTACCTTAGCCTATTTTATTAATGGCGGCAGTCAAATTATGCAGTTGTCTCATACCCCACCTTGTGCTTAAAAACGGTTTGTATGATTTACAGGAGTAGGAATTAGCGTACAGGGTACGTATTATTAATGGCTATACCAAGCATTTAATAATGCCAAAAATACACCACAAAAAATATATATATACTATATTTAGACCAAAGTCATAATCTGATCAACGCTTAACCTAATTTATAACATTCGACAGCTGTTCTTTATTAACGAAATATTAGGTAATAGAAGTTAGTTAGGACTAAAATCCTTTTTTTTTAATACAAATTATATAGGTCTTTAGGGGGGCATATATAAGTGTGGAAGTTTATACGTCAACACGTCTAGATTATGTCCAGAAAGCAATAATTAATGAAAAAAAAAAATTCTTTTAAAAGAAGTTTGTTGATATTGGTCGTGTAAAATTATACGGGAAATATGGGGCAATTAAAAGTCTGATCGATAAGTGACATGACGCAATCGTAATTAAAATAGTTGGCTGAACAAACCCCTAATTTTGAAAACAAAAAATTGGGATGGGCAATCAAGGCTGTATAGTTTTAAAAAAAGGAAACCTAGAAAAAAAATTGCACTACCTGGGAGGGGCTACCTGTTGATACTAATAACAATCAGAAAAGTGGAGCATTTTCTTATAATTAGGCTTGAACAACCGTACACTGTACCCACAAACGTGGCAGGGTCGATTTCATTTAGGGTTTTCCCCGTCGTTTTCAGACTACTTACTACCTTGAAAAAAAATTAGAAAAAAATACTTAAAACTAAGGAGGTGGCGATGGGCATCCAATTTCAGAAGTTGCCACGCTGGTGGACAAAGGCTTAAAAATCTATTTGTAACCAAAACTTTAAATTGCTCAATTTTCTAAAGGTATCATTAGAGGAAAATCAGAACACTACACCCCATTAGAAACATTACGATATGTAGATTTGCCCAAATCAATTTATTTCAATAATAAAACAGGCAAAAAAGGGTTTCAAAAGTGAATTTTCTGATTGGTAAAAATACATATATGGTATTCTTTTTTGACCGATTAGTCTGGCTGATGTTTACAAAAATGAAATCTAAGGAGGTTAATTTAAGCAATTTACTGCTGTTGTTAAAAATGAATTTTTTGCGTATATTTGCTTGTTTCATTTTTAATAAACTGGAAATTTTATTTTTAACAACAGTATATCTATACAATGTATAGATTATGCTAAAACACAAATTATCAAGTTTTTATAATTGGAAGTACATGCATTTGCTTTTATAACTATCTTAAAAGAAAACCACATTACCTAATATCACATTTCGTGCACAATAGCATATGGTAAGCATGAATATACAAAGTTTGACTAATTGGGTGCAATTTTAAAAACAAGATGGCGCATTGTAAAGACCATTCCTTAATTGACTGGTACTGTTCCCAGATCGAGCCTGTTTCCATAATGGATCCCAGAGATCAAGGACCTCGTTTATGATTAACTTTGGATTTTGTGGACGTCAAACTACTTCCTGATTCGGTATAACATTTTTGTAAATGCTAAACACGTGTGTGTAGTATTTCGCGATCTCACTCAAAAACCCCTAACACCCTTAATGACGATGGAATCCCATCTGAAGGTCAGCCACAATTACATGAACCCGGCAATCTGGCTATTTATGAACACCTTGAAATTTTCTGCAATTCCCTTGTAACGCCCGCACTTGGAACTCTCGCTTTCGATGATATATTACGAATTTATAACATGTGTTTAGAAAAGGTGTAAATCCAAGAAAAAGTCAAGCAATTTACACTTGGATCAAACGAATTTGCCTGTTGTACACTAAACAAGGGCTCGCCCTTATTCAAATAGAGGTGCCCCTATACTATGTAAAGGAACAGATTCTACAGAGCTTATTTTAGTGAGTTAAAGCAGATTTTGTTGAGAGATACTTCCAGCTGTTCTCTCGATATACACAACCCTATAACTTTATCCGTTTGGATTACGTAATCGTGGTTTATTTAAGTTGAATTGTGCTTTAAGAAATATGTGAGCAATGAATACATGTTTTCGGGGAAGTTAGTAGATCGTAAACTAACGCTGGTGGGTGTTGTCGTAAACACGTTGACAAAATATTGTTTTTAATAAGAGATTTTCCCCGAACAATTTCTAAATCAAGGCTAACTAACAATTTGTTTCAAGAAGATGTTTGTATTATACATCGATGCACCAAATCGAGATTAGTGGAATTTGTAAAAAATGATTTTAATCGCACCAAATCGCTTTATATAAACTTTGTCAGCTGTAAAATGTGATGAGCAACGTTGAAATGCGACTTTTCATTTAATAGTCAAAAGTGATGAAAAGGTTCTGTGATTTTTCTTCCATGTCAATGATAAAAGTCTTTTCATAAAATTCTGGTGTTGCCTATCTATACATGCCTGGTTAGTGACCTTCGTTTTTCCCATCAGTTTTGAAACTGAACGGTAAACTTCATCTTTAATCATAAGTTTAAAAACAACAGGGCTGAGTCAGTGAGTACAGTACACTGACACAAATTTAACGTAAGACTAACGTTTTATGGAAAATTGCCATAATTCCTTACCCAGCCGCGTAAGCCGATTCAAAGCCGTTGCCGCCGCTGCTCAACTTGCCCTCCACACACTAAACTCACTTTTCTCCGCTCCGATGTGCGCTGTATTTATGGAATGCCAAAGAAATGTAAATCCCTGCACACACTAGACTCACTTTTCTCCGCTCTGAAGTGCGCTGTATCATATATGTATGGCATGCCAAAGAAATTAAGCAGACGGTTCTGTGCGCATGCGCGAACGCAGAAATCGTGCGCTAGCAGCCGATTTTACATGAAGCGAGTCTCGTGTGTGAAGGGTTTTACACTGAAACATGCAAAGACGTCAAAAATAAGGAAACAAATCTGAGTAAAAGGAATTCTAAACCCAGATTAGCTTATCCATGAAAGGGTGCCTTGTGATAAAGTGTGTGTTACTAATGTACCAATAACTCTTGATTCGTCCTTGGGTTTATCAAGCGTTTATCAACGCATGTTGGTGCAACCTGTGCCAAGATGCTTGGCAGGCACACGAACATGCCTTTCAAAGCTATACGTGTGCATTTAGGCTTTTGTCGATTACTTTTATGACACAAAATTCCCTGGCAAGTGTAAACGATATCTTGCACTAACCCTTTCAATGTCGTGAGTTCAAGAGGTTGCAATCGTGAATGAAATGTTGAACCACGAGGACTGCCAAATGGGAGGGGGAAACAGACGCATTTCGACTTGGTCGTAAAATGTAACCATTTGCCAGATGCGTAATGCCTTACAAAACACGAGCAATTAATAATCGATATAAAAATAGCAATACAGGTTACGTCACACGTCAGACTATGACGCCATGTTGAAACACTTTTGTTGCCTTCCTGGAGCACGCTGGACATAAAAAATCATTGTTTATCAACACCTTGGAATAGAAATTTGACCGGACAAAATGACGTTAACGGTAGCTGGTTGAGTTTATCTAACTCTAGTTATCTATCCCACGTGTTCTATGCACTTTCGACACATTTGAATTGACAGTGTTTTTTTGTATTCGTTTACTGTGAGTCATACTAGGAAATGTCAAACTGCCAATTTTTTAAGCAACCAAAATCCACACTATAGTGTTGTGCTCGTGACCTACTGCACCATGATCAGTTAAACAGTTCAACATGGTTATCAGACATTTAGAACATAAGAAACTAGCAATGACAATTAATGGTTTATAGCAGATTTTTAACACCCAATAAATTTAACCGCCCACCATGCTAACTTTTAAGATACAATGTCAGAAAAACACCATCAAAATATGCTTAATCAGGTGTTAATAATTCTTTTAAAATTCGCCAAACAAATTACCTTTCTACACATTTCTTATTAAACTTTAAAAAAATAATAATTGCAAGTTTTTATTTTGATATATGTATGCTTTACAATGAATTCACGTTCCATTTTATGTGTATTCTTTTGTAATATTCTCTATTTATTACTTTTTAATGACTCCTTTCACCAGCCTATTTAATTGGTCATTAAACTTGAGTTGCATTACAAGCATACTAAATGATTGGCCTTAATTTACACTAACGTTAAGGAGCGATTAAATAGGTTGGTGAAACCAGCCGTAAATATGATAAGGTTAATTAAATATTGAAAATGAAGGTGAAAAAACTACCAGTGAATAACACCGCCGCAATTCTTGTTAACGTATAGGACTACCTTTTTACGAAAAGGGCTTGTAAGCCGTTACCTCGCCACGTAAGCCGATTCACAGCCGTCAGCCGTTTCACTGCGGCTGCTGAACTTGCATCCTATACAAAGGATACATTCTGCTTTATTAATACAGAGTGTGTCTTTAAACGAAATGATCTCGTAAGCATGCATTTAACCTGCGGTGGCACTAAACGAGATATCCAATATTTTTATTTATATTACCCTTTTTTATTTCGGGTAAATAGAGTAGACAGTAGACACGTACACTAGCATGTTTCTCAGCGCCTGGGCATTTGAAACTTTGTAAGCAACTTCTAGTTTTTCTCCACAAACCTTTTGCCTTTTTTTGGGTCATAAATTGACCAAAACGAAAAGATAACAACTGATTAGTATGCGAAAATGTCGTCTGACGGTTTAATAAATCTTTCCAACTCACTGTTTGACTTAGTGCAAAAAAGCATCACGATCACTTCTGTTTAATTGAAAACGCCATTTTGAGTGACGTCATTTTCATTAAACTTCCTCTTAACCGCCCTCCATCTGTCAGTGTCGCAGCAGATTTTGTACAAAAAAATCGATATTTTTTGTTACGGATTTATCGTTGGTAAATGCCACCAATGTGACTTTCAGACGTACAAAATAGACGTGGGATATTTAATCTGGTGATAGTTTTATATCGGTCGATACGCGTTTCAAAGGTTAAGCTAACGATTTAAGGGATAATTAATAAGGCTGTTCGCCATTTCCATATCGAAATTGAAAGTCACCGTTTCTCAGAAACAACAAGCAAGTGCTACTCGGATTTCAACCTCGCTAAAGGGTTAATTGCCATCGTTTGAGTCACAAGTTATTTTTCAAACTAGAGCTATGTATTTTTTTTTCCATAAGTATTTCCAGGAGTTTCCTCCTTCACCCTATTTTTTATGCTGATACCTAATGACTTTCTCGAGGCTTTATAAACGGCTTTTTTATCATGACTTGATTAAGATAAACCTTGTGATGAATACAATACTGTAATCTTACTTTGACATATTTGTAAATCCCTTATATGGAAATGTACCACTAATTCTAAACTAAGTTTTCAAAATCAATATTTCAAGCACCTCTTAAATTTACATGGAAGAATAGTGTTAAAATTAGTTATTTGAATTATTAACACAATATTGAATACATGTTAGCAGCATGTCAGAAGAAAGATTTGACTGATTTATTAAATCTGACAAATATTTATTCACATAAAGGTAAGTTTTGTTATGAATAAGCTTCCTTGTAACACGTGTTTGGCACTGTTTGCACGTTTTTAGCATATATCAAGGCCAAATATGAGGGATATTAAGTAGATGCCAAAGTAAAAGCATTTCAATATTTTAAAGATTATATTTTTGAGGTGTCAATTTTCAATTAGAATAGCAAGTCGTAAAGGATATACGATAAAGACAAAAGTGAAAATGACATTATAGTTGTTTACTGTCACGTCAACTGTCTGCACTTGCGATAAACAGGCAAGGAAATTTTTTATCGAGACGTCAATTAAGCTTGACTTAATTCGCGATTACCCGAGAAATCCAAGAACATTGTCACCATTCGAAAAATAACAATGCCAGACAAATAAAGTAGTCAATTTGTAATTCCGATATGTCCGATCGTAAATGGCCTGACTAGGTCAAACTCGTTCTTAGGTCAAGCCACAAACAAAAACATCTCAACATTCCCATTCTGTTAAATTGCTATCAAATTTATGTATGTAAAAACAGACGCTGAACTAACTACCAGATCATCAAGATGGGGTCTGTTTAAATTTAAATTTTAGGGCAACTATACAGCTGATTCAGCTTCAAGGGCATCATACAAACTTTCCAGCGTTATATTCCTTGCAAGATCAGCTGGTTAAGTGCAGTGTCAAACAGGTAGATCTGAACAGATCAAGACCTTCTTAATCAGTTTCGTATCCAAAACATTTTTTGCACGCAGGGTTCAGTCTCAGTTCAGTGTCGAGCTAATCCAATCTTAAATTAGCCAAGATAAGATTCATAGGAGAGCATTTTAGTTAGGTTTAGTTCAAATTAATATCAGATCAAGATCAGGTGATTCAGTTCAATGTCATATACAACCGATTTGATCTGAATCACCACGCCTAGCTTCATACTATGCTAGAATTATTCTTTTGTACGAAACCAGCTGATTTTGTAGGCCAGATGTCGGCTAACTTTTTTGTACTCATGCCATACTGACATTTTTTTTTAGATATTGGAATATAAACTGTTAAATTCTTAACGGTTTTTATATAAAATAACATATTCCATGGGGTCAGGTTGGCACTTGAAATTCCACGGTGGGACAGATTTGGCCCGCGGGCCGACCAATACTACGCGTAAAGCGAGCAGCTCAGGGTTCGGTTCTTTTACCAGCATAATCAGCTGATCGCATAGGCCAGATGTCGGCAAACTTTTAGTAGTGTAGCCATACTAGAAATTTTTGTATATTCGGGTATATACAAACTGTGTGAGGAATTTTATGTGCAATAACATGTTTTGGGGTCAGCTTGCCACTTGTAATTTCACGGCGGGCCGTTTTTGGCCCGCGAGCCGAACAGTTCTGGGTCGCTCAGGTGATCGGGGGCAAGTTGAGGGGTTAGGTTAAAGGTAAAGTCGCGATCTGAACCAAAGTTCAGCTCGTGTGCTTACCTCGTATCGTATGTACTGTTTTCTCCATTCTGGCGTAATGTGCGCCGCCAAATGTTCGGCGAACTTCATGATGCTACTGCTGCTGCTTCTGCTGCTGGTGGACTACGACGAGATGCTGCGGCGCATTCCTAGTGTCCCGTGTGAACAGTCCACATTGTTTTCAGACAGCGAATAAACGACGAACGACCACACACACTGTTGTTGACGACGGTGGAGAAAGAAAAATCGCGTAAACACTCCTTGAAAACGAATGTGTATATCTCGCTTTTTTTTCCTCTTTCTGCTCTTCGCTTTCACTTTCACCACGATTCGCTCGCTGATGGTGATGCCGAGGATGAGTTTCACCCCAGCGCACCCAACGATGGAGAAAAATCTCACTCCTTGTTTCACGAGGTTTCACCTATTCTTTTTTTTTTTTTCGTCACTCGAGATTTGCGGCAAGACGGCGTGCTTGGAACAACGAGACAAACGTGACTAGGTGGATGCCATCTTGCCAGTCCTCCTCGTCGCCTGAACGACGCGAACACACGGACCGATTAAACGCCACCGATCGCCGCAACCCCGTCTATATACGATCGCGTGTGTTTTCCCCTAGCCAGCCAGCATCATGATCCGGAGAAGGACAGCCTGCAGCCGCCGCCACCTTCTGGCGCCATCTAGCGAGCCTATTGCCAAACGTAACGCGTCATGAGTGACGTCACTCCCGGCGGCCACGCGGATTATCTTCCCGCCATCCTGAGGAAGTTTCACCACACTCGGGATTCACGTTGAAAGGGCCACTATAGTGTTGCCGGATTTCCGGATGGGCTGTTGTTGAAGGTTCCCAGACAAGCAAACATCAAACCTTAGACCAGAGCAAACACGAAACAGAAACATGGTTTTGGAAACATGTTTACGATAATAGTTTGCTCAACTGTTTTCTGGACATGCATGATGTGGACACTATATTTGGATAAATTTTTTATCGTATCAAACATGTTTCGACAAATTGGGTTTGCGGAAACCATGTTTCGACAAATTGGTTTGCTGAAACTCTGTTTCTGTTTCGTGTTTTCTCTGATCTGTACCATGCATACCTAACCTAACTTAAAATAAATGTTAAAGACGGGTATGCACCAATACAAACACTAAACAAAAACAGCTAGGGCTTCAGAATCATGTTTGTAAAAATGTTTGCTCACCAGTTTAAGAGGTTTCATGCAAACTTTTGACAAAAATGCATGTTTCCAGCAAATACCAAAATTTGCTGTATTAAGGTGGGTATCCACCAAACGAAACATTAGAGAAACATAAACATACACACAAATATATACATACAAACATTGATGTGTCTAGAAGTGTTTGTCAACATGTGTGGAAAACCTCCGTTTTTTCGCCACATTTCGCGATGTTTTGTAGCGATCGTTCAAAAGGTGGTCCCGATCAAAGGAAAAAATGTTTCTCAAATGTTTCGTGACGTAGGTGATGACGTAGAGCATTGAACCATGGGATTTTCATTTTGAAATATGCCGCGCTCCGCCTTGTTTCTCGAAATGTGTAATATGTGCGTACACTCGTGTTTTTTTTTTTTTTTTTTTTGACACAATTTGCAACACATGTTTGGAAAAACATGGTGAAAACATTGTTTTAGAGTTTTTTGTGTATGTTTGATGTTTATGTTTATGTTTCGTTTGGTGGATACTTAGCTTAAGGCAGTAAACATTAAAGTAAAACATGACGTAGACCATTGCAATTTGCACCACTTATTTTTTTATTTATTTATTTATTTTTTTTGAGCAAATGACCGTTTTGGCAATACATAGTATGCAGGTCTAAGTAAGTTAGTAGGACCGCAGGTTTGTAGCAAACCTGTTTGTCGAACAAGTTGAACTAGCGTCCTTATGGGCTGTTCTCCTGATATGGTTACTTTTACGTAGAAGGGCATCAGTTCTTTTTTTTACATCCTATTCTGGGTTTTTCTAAATTTTTTTAATTCATCATATTCTGTTTTTTACATCATGAAAAAAGTAGTTATATATGGATAAATGGGGAATTGACTTCTTAACCTCAAAACACAATGCAGTTTCTAAAAATAAAACAATCAGATACTAATGTGGATTACATCCTTTCTGACGCAACACTGCCGATATAGTGGCTGAGTTGATTTAAAATCAGGAGAGTCATAAGGAAGTTTCTGGGCCCCTTCTTTTACTACTGTTTAGTGTTTATCAACTACTGCATCTCTATTTTAGGTGTTTCATTGGAATTTCTAATTGCTTGTGGATGACTCCCCCTTATATGACGCAGTCAAAATGGATAAATCTTCAAAATTTTAACGGAACTTGGTAGTTCTAGCTACTTAGTGGGATATACCTGGAATAGTACCTCAATAAAGGAAAATACGTATTGTAATTATATGGATTTTCCATAAAATGAGAAAACAGATCTAATATTACTATCGGAAGGGTGTTTCATACTTCCCTAAAGGTAGTTATACATCTATGAAATTATTACGCAATTACTATGCAAATACAATGCAATTTTGTTTGTAGTTTTTCGTATGTTAATAATTAATGGCATTAGTGGGGATAGATAATCAGGTTTATTTTTAATCATGTCTTAAGTCATAAGGAAGTTTCTGGGCCCTTCTTTTAATACTGTTTAGTGTTTATAAACCACAACATCTCTATTTTAGGTGTTTCATTGGAATTTCTAATTGCTTGTGGATGACTCCTCGTTATGACGCAGTCAAAATGGAGAAATCTTCAACATTTTAACGGAAATTGGTAGTTCTAGCTACCTAGTGGAATATTACCTGGAATAGTGCCTCAATAAAGGAAAATACGTATTGTAATTATATGGATTTTCCATAAAAAGAGAAAACAGATCTATCTTACTATCTGAAGGGTGTTCATACTTCCCTTAAATGTTGAAATTATTACGCAATAACTATGCAAATACAAAGAATTTTTTGTAGTTTTTCGTTGGTTAATAATTAATGGCACTAGTGGTGATAGATAATCAGGTTTATTTTTAATCATGTCTTCACTACCGTGTTTTTTTTATAAGTTCCGTTTTTCTTTCTCGTGAACTAGTCGGAAAATTCAAACGAAATGGCATATGCAGTTTTCGATATTCAATTTCAGAAACCTTTCCTCTGGAATGTTGCAAAAATATGGTGAAAAAGTACTTTTCGACAAGATGTTTTTTACAGAAGTCTAAATTCGCAACAAAAAAAAAGAGATAAAAACTAATCTCGTAATTTCAAAAAATTTCAGTGGAAGAATTATATTTGTACAGATTATATAGATTATTTTAAAAGTTGTTTATTTCTGTCCAGAGATGGCGTTGCATCCATGGCTATGAGTTATCGGACTAATAAGGTGGCTTGGCATGCAGGATGATGTATAAACTTTTATACTTGTACATACATTATAGTATATGGGGCTGTTGTGGTGTAGCCATGACATGTGACGGATGTATATCTGGTCAGGACAGGAAACCATGGTTTCTATAATTTCGATTTTCCGTATATTTTTAAAAGAAACTTACTATCTATTGCTCATATACTACTATATTGTTTAAAAATCTGTGAGTGCATGTTAAATATTTCTATAGATTTGCCAGGTGACTTAAAGGCTGACTTAAATCGAACTGCATTTTATACTTTTTATATATAAATTTCGCTTTTTATTTGCTTTTATTGACCAATCTTTTCTCATATTATTACAATCTACAAAATAACTCTAAACAAACCATTTTTATTTAAAATACAATATGTAAAAAAAAATGTTTTATTGAACCTTGGCATGAGACCGTTCGCACATTCCAATGTAGGGTGCTTACCTCTGTTAAACGTATGTACATTGTTCGAATTGTTCCATGGCATATATATGTATTAAACAAGTTTGTTAGTCAAACATGGTTGGCATTATTTCGCTGTTTGTTAGTTTATTTGCAGAAATTGAATGATTCAATGTAAAGTAATCAAGTAAATGCTTCTGTCTAGAGTTAATATCTATACTAGTACGTAAGATTGTTGAAATCATCTAAAACATCTCAAAAATACCAGGGCCGGCACCACACGCTCAGCCTGAGTGGGTAGTAACTTAGTAAGATAAAGATGCCACCCCCCTTCCACCGATTTTAACACAGAATTTTTGAATGGGTAATTACCCACTCGGTAATTCTTCGAGTGGGTAGTACTACCTATACTTCTATAGGTTGGCGCCGGCCCTACTTTTTTAATCAAGCCAAGACATTTAAAACGAATTAAAAGTTGAATTTTAGAGCTGACAAAAAACATCCCCCCTTCAAACATTGGAAAATAGCATGCACTCAGACTTGAAAATTCGTTC
>JAQGBW010000913.1:0-31907 GCA_034698625.1 Julus scanicus | reverse complement strand
GCGCACGCGCGCGCGTCATATCCGGCCTTAGCAGACGGATTCTTGGCTCAAAGTGCGCCACTTGAGTCAAGTGTGAATCAGGCTTTACATAGAACAATAGTGTAGCAACAAAAAATGTCTTCTGGACATGCGACAAATTTCAGGTTTTCTAAAATGTTTCCACAAGCCCGCTCATCATGCTCGAGAAACACTTGAATGGGAAACGCCAAAGTTCATCGAACCAAACCACTGGTCAACACACAATGTGGACTTGAAACCAGTGGGCTACAAAACTTGCGGAGTTCTCCAGGAAAAGGTTTACAAATCGAAGATTTAAAACTACGAATTAAGAAAAATTGAACTGAACTCGACCAGCCTATAATCGATTCGTTAATCAAAGAATGGCGCGTTAAACTCCAGGCTTGTGTAAAGGCCATCGGAAAAAATGTATAGACATTTTATAATTGATTTGTGTTCCTACACTATTGTTCAATGTTAAGTGCCAAATTTATTTAAATCGAAGCATTTTTCACGAAGTTGTGATTTTTTTTATTGGGTTGTACTTTTTTATGACTTACAGCGTTTATTATATTAAACGAGGCAATAAAACTCAAAATAATCACAATTTGAAATTTCGATTATACTTTTAAATAAATGAACAAAGCAAAAAATAAACCTAGAAAAAGTCGAACCTATGTTCATCACACAAAGACTCATCAATAGATTTTGGGAATGGATTTTACGAACACAAAAATCAATGAACAAAGCAAAAAATAAACCTAGAAAAAGTCGAACCTATGTTCATCATACAAAAACTCATCAATAGATATTGGGAATGGATTTTACGAAAACAAAAATCCAAAGTGTTATCGTGGGAACGGTTAAATCAACATTTGAAACAATAGTCCTAATTACGTGCTTAATGTTTTGGCAAATCGGCAAATAAAATATGAATGAAGCTTCCTCTGGTGACTTGTCCCAGATCCAAATACGAACAGGTTTAGCTCGCAAGGTTGCGATCTCTGCTTTCGGGGTGATGATTTTCTGCAATTTTTTTTTCTCGAAAAGACCTACTTTTTTATAGGTTACAAGAGCAAGGGTATGTGTTTGTGCTGGCTAGCCAAACCAGACGACTGCATATAAATTACATCTTGTTATTAATTGTAGGATTCGCGATGTATCTCTAGGCGTGAAGTGTGAGTGTTTGTTTGTACGCGGAGTAGATTTTATGGTTCCATTATTAACGTTGACATCCTTGGTGATCAGAAAAACCATGGCCTCATAAGATAAAATTATGCAAACAAAGACCTCTCTTGCCGTGGAAACGCAGATCAACTGAGCTAGGCCTAAAACTCATTAAAAGATTGTTGTTGGGATTTCGATGTTTTATTGCCATATTTACGATATTTCTCCCTAAAACAATAACAATTTATAAAACCATAAATTGCATCCCTAAAACGGTTGCTAGATTTTTAGTTTACTCTTAACTTAGCCGCTAATAATTAGCTCCAAATGCAATATTGGTACGTAAAAGATTTAGCATTTGCCAGCTGTTCCAAACCCAACAAGTTTTAAAGAAAACTATGATAAACATATATCACTTTGTGTTCATAGAATTAGGAACTGCTGGACTGCACGATATCAAATTTTGATCTGATTATTTTCAGGAAACAAATAAATCTTCAGTTCTAAATTTAAAAAATTTAAACGTGCGCAGATAGGAGTTAAGTCTATCAGCTATAAAAATTAGTGCCAGTTAAGTATCACATTAAGTAGCAAGGAAGTTGATATCCTGTAAACTCGTCTAAATACAATTTTAAAAGCTACATATGATAAATACAGCTATGGTAAAATAAAGTAGAATCTTTTGTAGTTTAAGAAAATATAGCATATACCGTATACCATATATTAATGATGACATACATCGCGTATATGCATGCAGCTTACAGAGATACTTGTTATATTCTCTAAATATAATATATAAACTTTAATTACATAATGTAGCTATTTTCTTAAATGATGTAAAACAAATATCACACCGAATTCATGGTGATTCTTTTATAAAACACGAATCCAAAATGGCATAACATTGCATTGGTGGTGTGAAAACGAATACACTTAAGTTGGGGGTAACTTGTATATACACGTGTTTATTACTTTGCATTATATAACCAATATAAAACTTGATTTATCACACTTACCACGGGGTTTACACCTGGAATACGGAGAGTAAGGTCTTCGAAACGAATTCCGAAAACGTATTCCGTCCCAACAAATTGTATCACTTTGTGAAGTTGGTGCACTCCTGTTAATATGTAATATCAATGACATCATTAAATTAAACATGCCAAGAAACGAAGATTTTTAAGAAGAATTGCAGAAGAAAGATGTTCACTTACGAGCGAGAACAAAGAAAGCTTCCGTTCCATCCACTTTGTATGTATGATCTTCGTGGGTCACATTAAAAAAATGGGCTGTGTCATTAATAATTTCCACTAGATAGGGAGAAGGTTCTGCATCTTTATCATCGATACCAAACTTCACGTCTAATTTGCTTTGCACCTATTTTGAAATGTAAAGGGAAAAAATACTTAATATGGTTGGTAGAAGGAAACTTCACTTGTTTTCTTACTTAGAAATTTATTTTTTAAACATTATTTACTTATAAATTAGTTTACAATTTAATACATAACGTATGAAGGATGTTTGAAAACTTTATGATTCATCTTTAAATGCAAAAAAAAATATATAACTTTTAAAAGGGTTTAGACTTAATATTTCATTTTATAAGAATTTATGACGACTATGACGACTTTTTGTGGGTTACGATAAACTTGTTTTTAATTTTATTATAAATGATCTCATCTTGTTCACAAGTGCATAGCCGACTTTTTACAGAAAATGTAGAGGGTTAACTTCATTCCGAAATTTATTAGTATTTACATTATTTTGTCCATAGCAAGTAATTCAAAATCAATTGGATATCATAGCATACCTCTTCAACCTTAATAAGTATTGGTTCATTTGGTGCGTTTACTGGTGTATTATGTGCGATGATCAATGGACCATGCTCGTTTTCGTTCGTTACATTGACGTCACCTCTTATTTCAAGGGCGTTGAAATGATCATGGAATGTAACGTTACATGTTACTTGAAATTTGAGTACTATTTCATTACTTTCCCGATCCAGTATTTTACTAAAATGCAGGACTCCATCATTCAAGTGCAGCGTTCCATTATCTAAAATTCAAAACAATAGTATTTAACGATGATGGTTAGAGTGAAGCCACTGAAAACAATGGCCTGTAATATCGCATATGCATACGTGCTAATTAGCAAATTAACAGGCTTTATTGATAGACATCTGACTTTCGTCACATCATTTATTACCAGTTTGTTTTGAAATGCAGTCACATATCTGCAGCTGTGGTGAATTTACCTTGAAAAAGTTGCGCAATTAGTTTGCTCAACGGAAACTAAAAACAATACACTAATACAGGGGTGTCCAACCTTTTTTCGCAAAATACTCCTTGGAATATTTATATTAGGTGATCAATTTAAACTAACGAGGTCATTTGTAGCCCCATTTTAAAATCCAGTTATTTCAGCCAACACTGTGGAGAAAGAACATTTTTGCCTAGAGTTAATATGTAGATAATTTAGGTAAACTAAAAGTACTTAAAGTACAAGACTATATGTACGTATATACTTAAAAATTACTCCACTATAAAAATACAACATGGGGAAAATTACAAGTGAAATATTTAAAAGCTGTGAAAATATATTTAATCGTTAATATACTATTACTTTCCCTTAATAAATGAAAATTTATTTTAGTACAAAGCATTAGTTAAAAATTTTAATTTTGTGTATTTAAATTAATTACAAAAACTGTGCAATCAAAATTCAGGAAATAGCAACTATGTCTTTGGATACTAGACAGATACTATGATGTTAATCCAATTTTACACACAGCAGATATCAAATGTTATCAGCGCAATTTTGTATCATGATATGTACTGGATTTTACTTAAATACTTTGCTAGCACATTCCTTAGTAATTTTTAATGTTAATTTGTGTCTTTTTTTTATAAAAACATAATATTCACCATAGTTGCAAAATGATTTGCTTAAATATCGACTTGGCAAGGCATCGTTTGAATCCTGTTTTATGTGCAACTTATTGGCATTACACAGTATTTCTAAAAATATCCTCGCCATGCAGTATATCATAAGGGTGAAACTTTTACAGCGTATCATTATTATACAAGCGCTATAAATAATGCATAAATTACACGAAATCTTGCATGCATGGACTGGAAGTCGAACATATTGGCAACTTCCAAACTATTAATGAACAAATACAGAGAACCAATAAAAACAGTATTACTAAAAATGACGATATTTTCATAGGTATGTAGTGACGTCAAGTTAAAGTGAATATCTGGAAAGGTGGCAGTCAAGTCGAGTACTTTTATGACGTCATTGTATTTAATTATCAGGTGTCCAAAACAAAGCCACCTGGGACAAACAACGCGTTTGTATTTAAACAAATAGGGAAAACTTCTTCAATGCCAGGAATAAGAATGAAGGCAAAACATTTTTAATGTTGCTTGCATTGCTATTAGTTAGTCTATATTTTATTTACCTGCCTACCTAGCTAGTTATCACGATTAGTGTATATAGTTAAAGGTATTCGGTTTTCTGGAATAATGGCAGTTGGCCAATGCACATCATCATTATAATAATGAGTTTTAGTAAGGTGAAAAATAAATGATCGGAATTCCCAAGCATTGTTATTCGTTATTTGGATATGGCAAAATGTTCAAAGAAACGTTGTTTAAATTGGTGATTGCATGCAATGAACTGGCAGGCCGCAATGCAATAACCCTACACACGACAATGTCACCAAAGTGTCAAAAAGTCGCACATTATCCGCTTAGTCCATAACGGTCTTTTATGGCAATCAGCAAGCATTCTTTAAGTGTGGCTTATGGTCATTGATTTAACCTTAATAACTTCCGCACACATTGCACTATGCTGTTTTATGATTAATCAAACTGTTCCCGACGGTTACAAAGAATCACTATAGCTTCCCGCAATTTGGTTTTATTCATGTCTAGATCTAAAAGCTTATCAAAACATAACTTAATCCAGTCTTATGTACAGTTTTTAGATGATAATTCAATAATTTGTCAGTGTTTTATGCCTACATGTAATGTTTATCCATTATATCTCATTGCATATTGTTGCAATAATTTCCAGTTTTAGATTATTATACATTACAAAATCTAGCTAATGGTTTACTCTAATTCAATGGATGTAAGTGTGTCCCAGAATTAAAACACCACTGAAAGTCTGAAACTATGATAAACTTGATCAAACAGTAATCGAGTAATGGAGGACATTTTGAGTACAAACTAAAATAGCTGTTTTGTTTGTACGTTTGTTGCCTATATTTCTGCAAGATCGGATTTACTTTGATTAGAAAACAAAAACGTTACGAATTTATGAAAAAGGCTCACGATAACCCAAAATTAGCCCTACAATTTTCTTGACACGCTGAATAAGTACCCTAAAGTGTCACGTCACACCATACATTTTTAAGAAGATGTTTTATCTAATTTTCATTATGAAATAATGAAAAATCGTATTTAAATAAAATAAATCCCCCAAAATTCCGCCGCATACATGTAGGCCATTGGAGGCACACTTGTGATGAAAAATACTGTACTATTCCAAATAAACACATTAAAAAAATTGAGACATTTCAATATAGTAGATAAAAAACCAGGAACAAGAGGAAAGGAGAGGGAAACGCATTTTACCATACTATGGATAAAATACACAGTAGCATAGTCGTTTACCGATAAACAAAAAAAAAAAAAGCTGCATATCGTGACTAACTATCATTGGGCAAACATGCACTACCAGGAACTGCTTCATTGTTATCTCGGAGTCGATGAAAGCTTGTCACAGGCCCTTACTCTAGTATTAATTATTTCATTCCATGCGTGTTTTCAATTCCAGACAGTGAGCGAACTTTTTTTTAATGAGTTATCAAACCATAGTCTGGAAAACTTAATTTAAGGGATATACAAGAAGTGGTTCTTACTTGATGTAGACCTGAGAGTGTAAGTGACATCTTCTGGTTTGCAATGGGATGCAATTTGGTAAGCAGGTTGAGCTAGTCGAGCAATGGCTTGAGGTTTAGTGTTTTCGGTGACATTATATCTCAAGTAGGTTGACTGACCAAAACACAACTCAGTCAGGTTGCACACAGAACTCTGGTTAGGCAACACCTTTATTCGTACATTCATACACGGGGAACGATGCAGTGATGGTTCTTCGTTTTTGGCACATATTGTTTTGGATATGGTCTTTTTTCCTAGATAAAAGAAATGCACATGTAGATACAAGGTGATAAACAAGTTGGATTTAAAAAACTGGTCATTAAACCAATGTAACTACATTTTAGGATAATTTCAACAAACACAGACATCATGACAAATACACATACGTACTCGTACAGAATATTAGATTGGTTTTCATAAAATTTGCATATTTTAATTCTATTGATGCATAAAATTTACCTAAATTTAAAAAGAATGGAAAATAACTGGGTTACTAAATTTCTCTTGTAAACGCTTTACTTGTCTTTTACCAAAACTTCAAAATATAAAAATGTCATACAAGTCAGTAATACACGCCAAAAAAGCAGATAAACTTATTACAAAATAAACATTATTTTAACTGGGTCACTGCAGCTTGCATGGCATTTATTGCCATTTGATGTACCATCCATCATTTTCATTTCAATTTCAACCTTTAGTAGACATTAAAACTACTTTACATTATTGCTATCAAATAAAGACTGATTCATGGCAATGCAAAAGAACCTTGAGACATTCTATTCTGGCCTCAAGTTGAAGCGCCGTTATCTTAATCAGCATTTCATGATCGTAATCATCAACTAATTTACTAGTCTGTTCAAGTTATTGCCTTACTGAATTAGTGCAGTCGAATTTGGCTGAGACCCAATGTTTAGGATAGGGACAAATTTCATTTAGTGGGGTCATTGTTTGGGGCAGGCATTAATTGTGAGCCGCCAAAATAAAATGCGCAATAATTAGATTTGTGCTAACAAGTAATGGCAGCACAAGAAAACAAGGATTGGTGAAGATCAGTGCAAACAACAGAGGGCTCCACTAACTGCTATTCCACATAGGACTGCATGTATACCGATATCCAATTAACCTTACTTTCCTTACAGATCATAAACGTTGAGCTAGAATACACAACCCTACGTGAATATACCAACGTAGATACACAAAGAGCAGTGTACAGTCACATTATACGCCCCATACTTACAATCTAACCTCCCTGATTTGGGCAATGAGTGCACCAATGAAAAGCAACTAGAAATACAGCACTGTTCTGTATAAAGGGCATTGTGGCGGAAAATGCAAGTTTTAATCCCAAATTATAAATAATTTAATCAGTTGAAGATCTCCAACTTCCATTTCCTGTATCTATATGGAACCATTTTTAAGATTCAAACATTAGAAACACAAATTCTTGTTTAACTGAATCTTTAGCAATAAACATAAAATACATGTGCACGCTTTTGTTGTACATGGGTTTCAAATCTAAAGAAACCTCCCTGATTTGAGCAATGAGTGCACCAAAGAAAAGCAACTAGAAATACAGCACTGTTCTGTATAAAGGGCATTGTGGCGGAAAATGCAAGTTTTAATCTCAAATTATAAATAATTTAATCAGTTGAAGATCTCCAACTTCCATTTCCTGTATCTATATGGAACAAATTTTAAGATTCAAACATGAGAAACATAAATTCTTGTTTAACTGAGCAATAAACATAAAATACATGTGTACGCTTTTGTTGTACATGGGTTTCAAATATAAAGAAATCACTACATCCGCTGCAATGTTTCATTTTATGCATGCATTAAACACTATATTTCAAAATGTAAAACACAGTATAAAGTTATAGAACTTATGCTGCATGTAATGACATCAAGTTTCCACTGTACATGTCCCCATGAATACTGCAATTGGTAAATAATTTATAATTTCATCTTTACAAAAGATGCCTTCACATATACCTAGAAATTTCATAGGCTAATCATGTCATTTACATGACCCTAAGGTTATAAGCAACTAATTTGAAGATTTCTTTTTAACTGGTTGGGTTTACAACAATGCATCGTGGCAACATATATATGGAAATTTTGGTATTTCAGCTGTATTTCGGTAATATTTTAATAAAGCTTTAT
Source organism: Julus scanicus (assembly GCA_034698625.1). NCBI lineage: Eukaryota > Metazoa > Arthropoda > Diplopoda > Julida > Julidae > Julus > Julus scanicus. Next base: position 23,631 of record JAQGBW010000913.1, on the reverse strand, counting down.
TGAGTGTTCCAGGCACATTCTGTAGATTTACTAATATAAACCTTGTATTTTCTAATATTTCGTTTTGTATGAATTTAAACATATTGAAACATCATTTAATGTAACATGCTATATACAACATATGTATATTCCGCAATGGAGTTTTTAATGAGAAGAACATTGAAATAAAAAAGCCTTTTTCGCAATTATCTTTTTATTGGGCCCACACATTTCGTGTCCATGCAATGTAAATTCGTTGGAAGGCTGCCAGGACCCTGGGAAATTGCCCACATTGAGAAGATAGCATTCTCTAGAGGTGCCCATTAACAGGGACTCGGCGGTATGGCAAAAACTACACAGCATGTGTATATGGAAACTTGTTCTGTAGGGTTTTTTACCACTAAACAGATACATCTTTTCCGGGAAAAAATAACAGCATATCAATCTGTTTCCACAAAAAAATGTCCATTTTAGATATTAGTGGCAGGCACCTTGTCGCCAGTATGGAGCTTGGTCAGTCTCCTGCCACTTTAAGCACGCTCCATCTGCAAAAGAGCACTTTGAGTCACATTAGAAAAAGGGTGTGTGACATAGCCGGTTATACGAGCGCCGTGAGCATACATAAAACCCTCTATAGCTAGGGCGCCCTTGAGCCGAATATTGCTAAAATTGAGGGTGGATTAATACCTGATATGCGCCTTTGCAACTTGTCAAGGGGAATGAATCAAGAGGGGGTAGTGATTGCGAGGGAGAAAGCAGTGAATTTGGAGAGGAAAACAATGCGCACGCATCACAGAATGGAGGGGATTTAATGGCGTTGTAGCTGAAGGATGATATGCAGCAACAATACATACAGTTACCAAATGCAAAGTCTGCAAATGGCGAACAGAAAGTAGCTTACAGGAGGCGAACATGTCAGATCATCAGAACATTTCGACTGTTTGTTAAAATGGTGTTTCATCACAATGTATAGGGTGGCCATGCAAGAAATTTCATAAAGTTCATAAATTTGTAACGTATTTGATTTTTAATCAAAGTAAATTCAATTTTGCACAAATATTGGCAACAAAATTACGAGCAAAACAGCTATTTCAATTTGTACAAGGTGTCCTCCTTCTGCTGCACAACACATGCCTGGAGGCGCTTGCACCATTGGACGAGCCTATTCATGTTTAATCAAGTTCATCCAAAGCGGCCAGAATTCGGCGTCTTAAATCTTTGACATCACGAAACCTTGTTCATTACACTTTTTGCATCGAATTCCCCAGATATACGGTATTTTCGGACTTGTTTGTGCTCCAGCAAGATAATGCACCAACACACACTGCTCGAGAAACTGTTTAACTTCTCCATCGAGAGACTCCAGAATTTATACCACCTAACATTTGGCAACTTAATAGTCCCGATTTGAGCCCCGTTGATTTTTCCATCTAGGGGAATTTGGTGCAAAAAGTATACTGAACAAATATTCGTAATGTTAAAGAGTTAAGACGCCGAATTCTGGCCGCTTGGGATGAACTTGATCAAACAGTAATCGACTTGTCAATGACCCAATTTGTTGCAGCGGATGGAATACACTTTGAGTACAAATTGGAATACATATCTGTTTTGTTCGTATGTTTGTTGACTATATTTGTGAAAAATTAATCTATGAAAAAATTTCTGATTTTTTGGTGGCGTTTTGCAGAACACTACAAAAACTGATTTGTCAAGCTGAAGGGTTGACTTATCAAGACATCTGGCAGGCTTTTTTGAAATAGAACACACAATTTTTATTGAGATTTAAATCGAAATTATTTTAGAACTCTACTTTCCAAACTCTTGAACACTTAGTTCAGAAGCACTCATGTGTTCGCCATGTAACCATATTATTTGCAATTAGCAGCATTTCCATATGGTTTGAAAACCATTGTTCAGAAAACTGTATTATGCCCATTGATCACAGCATTAGGTAATAACTTTTGATCCAAAACTACGAATTATCCAGTTTAATAAGTATTATGGACTGAGAGATCAATAATATACTGTAAGGTTAAGTAAAAGCAATGCTTCTACAACTCATCAGGCCAATTTGAGCAAAACAGGATAAATACAGTGTTTAGACTCCCAGTTAATTTAGAGACTATTACGTTCCCTTGCTATTAAGGCATATATACCCGTATTGTTGGTCATAATGAATGTAATTGTAATGAAATTCACAAGAGCTTCAGGAGCGGTTATTGACCTGAACCCTGGGATTTTTGCACTTTCAGTTTCCCCACTCACTGAACCCAACAGTGCATGCACACTTTGGCGAGCTGAAATGGTGAATCATGCATATAGAACCATAAGAGAGAACAAAATACAAATAAATGAACGCAATCACATAGGTAGACCTAAACTTTTTTTAAATTAACGAAAAACAATAGAAACCAAAATTATGCATGAAAATATTCACATTCTCAACGGGAAAATGTACCCTAAAAATGCTATTACATTTTCACTTCGTAAAACATAATCTTCAAATTGTACATATTTTTGCCTGGACATAAGTAGGTTATATAGTAATGAAAATAAGCTATGCAATGTATTTTCTTAACATGGCGTCAATTTCATAGCAGATAGTGTACAATACATGTAAGGTTTGCAGCACTATTCACCTTAAATGATGTGATCTAATAATTTAATATTTTTTTAACAAACATTTTAATAATGCCTAAACAAAAATTGAATAAGAGTGAAGTTATACTTAGTTACACAATGTCAGAATTTTCTATCAATTGCTCATATTTGCAAATAACATCCTTAAACAAAGTGAGTATTTTTATACTGTAACTTAACTTTGTCAAGCTTGTTATAATAATTGTAAAAATAAATAAATCAAATTTACTTACTAGTTCTGTTTAAACGCCGCAACAATACAAGTTGAAACCTTTGCGATTTGGTGTCAAACGTTCGTAACCCTATGATTGGCCTGGATAAGGAAGTGGAGTTTTTGAAGTAAAACGTGATGGAAGAATTCGGACTTTCCGATGCGCTTCGTAAGACGTACGTCTCAAAGAATGCCTTCTCACTATCAAACGTGTCAGGTATGGAGATTTCTTCGCTGACTTTTGCGAAATACAATGCTTTAACTGCAATAAGGAAAAATTAGTGAATATTACGTTGCGAGTAAAAGTAGTATACAGCCAGTTGAAACACACAATTGAAAAACAGTGGATCGCGCGAACCTCGGTTTACGAACTTACTACGTTCCTTGACCCTGTTCTTGAAAAGTTCGTGATCCGAATCAATTTTTCCCATTGCAATCAATGTAAATACAAATAATGCGTTCTTTGTCCTAGAAATTTGTTTTTTAATATGTTATGGCTTTATGTGTGGAATTATAATACAGAAAGGAAAAAAAATATAACAGTAATATTAGAAGAAGCAGCTTAATATGCCTATAAACCCATGATTTCCAACAATATAGAAAATAAAGACACCCACGTGGTGCCGTCATGCTGACGTTGCTATGAATCAAGTTCATTTGCAGATTCTGTTTAAGAAATTTACTTTAACAAACATTGTTTTCATTAGGAAAATTTGAATTATTATGTTCTATGCTGTTGTTAATTTTATATGATTTAAGTATTAAATCGACAAGAAACGAACTTTTGCCATATTTGCAATGTAGACTATATCCTTGATTTTAATTGAAATCCTTGGAAATAATAACACAGTTTTTGATGTTTTCTGATGTTCTGTTGGAAGTAATAAAAAATTGCAGAAACTCGGACCTTTGATTGGTGGTCCAGAGAAATGTGTTCGTAAACTGAGGCAGCGTTCGTAAAGCGAAACAACATGTGGTCTTCGTATAGACCGATTTGTTCGTAGACAGAGACGTTCGTAAATCTAGGTTCCACTATAATTCAAATCTAAGAATTACTTATTTTGCTGTAAACGTTTTAGCAACCTTATTTCTCGGTGTCATTACTGCCGCAAATAATTACACCCATCTTTCATATCAGTTCGACATCAACACTAATTTATAACAATGTTGTTTTGTTCGAGTTTCGTTTTATGGAAATCAGTTCTTTAACAGTATTCATCAGTTAATGAAACTTAAAAAAAAAAATTAAATTGAAAGAAGTTTTGCCAGTTTTTCTGGCAACTCTGAATAGAACAATGATGAATCGTAAGGCCTAATGAACCTCTTACTACACTACTATCTCAAATAATATGAAGTGATATAGTGATATATGCAGTATTTTGAAGGTTTCCATGCCTTCTCTGATAACGTCAAGCCCATAATTCCAATCCTGTTTCTTAAATGAGTCAAGCCATTTTTACTTATTTTTGTTCAGCTGACAAGTAGCATTTGATAACGATGTCATCTTTATTGCATTTATATATTTTTCGGTGTTTATTTATCCGAAAAGTGAAGAGAAAGACTTTAATGGAAACTATCAAAGATGGTGGCAGCTGGTACTATTCCTAAAACAACGCTCGTAAAGCGAGGATGGTTTCTAAAATTTGGGGGCTTCCTGGTGCAAACAGGTGGTGAACGTTTTCATCCCATTGCAAACATTGAGGGTGGAATGAAACAGATGATCGTTACCATTATAGGGGTCAAAATATGTTTATTAAAAGGTGAGTAAACAGAGCTAGGTAAACATCTAACAATTGATCAACACCTACAGTTCATATTCCTCAAATAATACCATGAAATAGAAGAAAACAACTTTAAGGACAATCAAGTACACAACTTGCTTTCCTTATGAAGATCAACCACTTGAATTTGAAGTACATATCCATGTTTGCGCGTTTCTGTATTTTAATCAAATATCAATTTGCTTCAAATATCTTTTTTTTTGTCCACAACGTCTTGCAAAATCAAAAATATGAAATCAAAATCACAAATAAAGTAATCTTAGATAAAGATAACATTGTATACCTATATTAATAGCTTTCTATCAAATTTCATGGATGTAAAAAATCAAAACTGAAATTCACAAAGTTTACAAGAAATCAAAATGAACTGGAATTGAAATCGAATAAAAATTGCATATATCATTTTTATGTTTACATTGTTTTCATCATCTTTCTACGTATAATCCAATCTCAGAGTCTATATGTTTTTGAGCTTTGAAATTCAAACTACCGAAACTGACATAGTACTAAACACATCCAACGTTATACTATGCAAAGTGCCGGTATCACGTGACCCCTGACAGCGTATAATCCAGCCAATCGAAACTACAGCTTTTATTGTGATTATTACCATAGCTAAAAAAAACATCATTATCACAGAACCCTATGCACTGACCTTTCTATAAATCCAGCCCAGAATAGGCTGTCAGGGTCGCTCACAATCGACATCTGTTTTCATCATAACGCTCTTTGTTATTGTTATTTAAAACGTTTAATTAGGCATTAACAACGCAAAATGTGCTTTTAAAAAAGCACGTAAAGCCATTAATTCAAAGCAATAAACTCTTTGACCACACTGCTTCAACCCTCGTTTAAACAACCTGCCGACATGAAATCGAAATTGGTCGCAAAATTGGCAAGTTGGCAGTTTGTCAGAAACGCAATTAATCAATTCCAATGAAACGTAGTCCTGCTTTACAAGAGTACCAAATCACATATCTGGATCAATTGTGATTGCACCTTGAGTCTCCTTTTACGCTTTTTTTGAATAGTACATACAGCGGGCAGACATCATTTTTCACGCCTTGCTTTGACATTTTACGTGGGTTAATGGCACTTGTTGGAGCGTTACAGTTACACGCACTCATTGGGACATAAAAAAAAGTCAAAAATAACACATCAGCTGGAACAAAACAAGGACAAAAACACTAAGAAACAGGTGCGACTTATTCACCTGGACGCTGTAAAATTGACAGCCATTTTTCTCCAGAATATTTCCGACCAATATTTGTAAACCTTTCGCATTGTTCATAAACTGTGATCATGTTTGTTTTGTTTATTTTTGGCTGAAGTCATGATGCCCTGATGGCTCAGGGAAACAACTGAATCAGATCCTTGTTTACAATCTCCAGCATCATGTATTTTAATCAGCAAACATAATGCCAATGACAGATAAGATAATATATAACCAAGATAGGGTGTCCTCTATAAATCCTGTTTACGTTGGACATCACTGTGTATTTTCAAAAACAAAACAGGCTTACTGCACTCGTTTCATACGATTAAGCCCTCACACTTGCATATATCTATAAATAGTCATTACTAATCTTGTTTTCGTATTGTCATTATTGCAATAAATTTGCATTCGGGGTTGAAATCAAACTGTTAGTTTCAAACACTGTATGCATCGATAATATTGAAATGGCTTTTTGGAGATGGTTCGGGTGACTCAGTACTGTACAACCACTTCAAATATTACTGAGCTGTTGAATAACATGCGATACCATTTTACCATATCAAAAACTACAACTTCATAATCGAACATTCATTCAAAGCTAAACCTTGTAAATAGTACTTCCTTGTGTTATCTAAAACTTCTAGTATACTTAAATAGATACTGGCAATGACGTTATCAATGTATAGTGTGTATGTTTGATTGTTATCTTAAACCAATAATAGAGAGGACTGGATCTAAAAATATTGGTTGCCAGGATACAAAGGGAAACCTCTTAAATCTACTGTACAAGGCTATGATTTAATTTTAATAAGAAATGAACGATTTTAAAATATATACATACAAAATATATATATATACATACATATATACATATTTAAGTGGAAAAATGGAAAAATGAATTTTTTTTTCGCGAAATTAATGTATAAAAAAGCAAATTATTAAGTCACTAAAAATAATTAATTAATTTCCAACATTGTCTAATGTTTACCGAAGTCTAATTCATCAGGGGCCCAATTGACACAGGGTTAGCTGACACCCGGACTAGTAAGCCACTTCAAAATAAGATCAACAATAAGTGTTATTGAAAATAATACGAATTATCGAATGAAGTTCTTTAAGTTTTAAGAATTAACAGGCAGTGTTTTTTAACTGGTGTGTTGTCACATAACAGATTATTTTAATCAAAACATGAATTTTCATTATTCCATTGAGAAAATGTGAGAAAAGATATCCTTAAAATAACTGAAGGAGTGTTGTGGGAATTTGCGCTCCTAAAGCCGGATCTCCACCAAGACGTACATGTACGCAATATACACGTATTTACACACATAATGCAAAAAAGTTTGCCCTGCGGGTTTGTTTCAGCCGCCATTTTGTAAATATATGTAGATATCAAAATTGTGCCCCTATTAAATGTCTTTAATAGCTGTACAATTTGGATATTTACATATATTTGCATGTATTTAAAAAATGGCGGCTGAAACAAACCCAGAGGGCAAACTTTTTTGCATTATGTTTGTAAAAACCTGTTTATACGTACGTCTTGGTGGATACCCGGCTTTAATCAACGATAAAATGTTTGCAAACACGGATAGAGGCTCAAAGAATAAACATTCAAAGTTATTTGTGAAACATTCAGAACCATACTTTCAAAGGCATTTCATCAAAATAAAAATTGCCGAAATTTATTGAAACAAGCGCTACTTGCCCCAACAATTCTAATTATTTTTCAACACAAAACAGGCGTAAATGTTCTGTTCGGTAAGGTTAAAGGTTACCCTAAGCAAGATAGGTTTTACATGACCATGTTCAAGAGCAAGCATGGGGCTGCAGAACACCAATTAATGGCATGCCCATTGTTTAACCGAAACGCGATAACAACTGTCACACGGGTCGCTTGCTTACAAGGGAACGATCATAAGAAAAGTTATGCTGTATATTCAAACGTTAAGCAGCAGTAATATATCACATTTCGGGACATTACAACTTTAGTAATACGAATCCAGCATTTCTCCTTCTAACTTTTTCCAACGTATAATAACTATAAATCATGGAATTATAATATGTATATATAAAAATATTCTATCCTTTAAGTTGTATGCAATTTACATGATGTTGCAGCGCATATTTAAAACTTTTCAAAATTTATCATACTACTTCTACAAGTATCCACCATCTTGGTCTTACTTTATGTTTTTTTGTAATCTAAGAAACATTAACTACAGTTAAGAATATCACATAAGCTCAATCGTCGATAATATATTTTAATACATTTAAAAATCGACTGATGGGATAATTACAATATCAAAATTTGAATTTATAAAACTACACTAGGGAAAAGCACACTAGCAAACGCATTGCCAAATCACCAATGACTTTAAAACAACTTCAAGATAATGTGCATTGATAACAACCTCAGAAAAATCTCTTATGAATTTTTTTGAATTGATTTAACATACAAGGAGTCTTTGAATGGTTTATTGTGTAGGTATATGCAAGTACTTTATGTTCCCAGAAAACACATGTTCCAAAGAAACAGCATATTATATATCGAACATCCATTTCCCATCGGGGAAACCACACGTTCGCAATTACAATATGTGTGAATAATAAATAGAAAATAGGCTATAAAAGTATAAATAAATAATAATATATTTTCTAGAACTATAACTATACAATTGTACATTGTATAGTTATTGCAGTGCCTATGCTTTCTATACTTGGATAGTATATTTTACACCTGTAATAGTGCAGTATTTAATTACGAATTACAAAGAGATACATGTCCATAATTAATCAACGCCGTTTATGCGGGAAATAAACTTCAATTTATATCCGACATTTAAAGATTACTATAATTCAAGTTTAACTTTTGTATAACAAAGTTACTTAGTTAAATAAAAAATTGAAAAACTTTAAAAATCCAAAAGAAGACCAATAAAAGTAATTTCATAGTCTCTGTTTTTAAGATTGTTTACTTCTGGTATTGTTAATTGCCAATGTTCTCATTGAATCATTATTCTGGAAAGAGAGATTAGTCTGTTTTTCTTATAATGTTGTTGAAAATATCTCAACAAATTTTATGGTGCCGTCGTTGCATGATTTCTGTAACTTCATTTCCATGCAAATTTAGTGAATTTAAGATAGTTTTAGTAAGCTAATAATAAATTGGTTTCCTAATCAAAACATAATATGATGAAACATAATATCATAAGGCAGTCTGTATAAAATACTTTTTAAAGTAAAGTTGTGTACTGCCTCTCTGATACAAAAAATCATTAAACACAAATCTTTTATAAATGTTTGCAACGAGGGCTCTTAAGCACAGTTTTCAACCGATCAAACTTCTTGAAATGTGGTTTGACAGTCAGAAAATCTTAGATGTTGACCTAGATCGTTCCTATTCAACTACAGCATGTCCACTTTTGACAGCAAAATCAGTGACAAGTTTATCGGCTTTACAATGCACATCAAGAGTCCACAATGACATTTTGTAACAGACACAACATGTCCTTCAGACTCACTCTTCACCATTCTTGGACATTTTCTACTTACCGAAATTAATCTGCAGATGACATGTGAAGAACCACAGATAGAACAACGATACTGACAATGTGACTCGACTGCGTGCAGTTGCTGAAGGCATTGTCGGCAAGGAACGTGTAAATTCAAAGTGATCTGAGTGTCACTCACTGCTGTTGATGCATTATAAGTGGCTAGAGGCATGCCAACGTCTGATGGAGCACATTGCATACTATTGTTGTTTACTGCCAAAACACGAATAACAACAACAACAAGAACAACCACACAAAAACGCGAGGATGGCCTATGCTGCCAAAGCGGCCACAACACACACACCCGCACACATCCAAGTAGAAACGGACTGCCAATATGCCAGAGTGGCACTCCAGTGCCGCTCAACTGTGTGGTGGTGGATGTCACGTGGCCTGCTCTATCGATTTCTAACCACCTGTCCCATCGGTTTATGACGGCCTAGCACACTGTACCATTGCACGGCTGACGTCTGCCTCGCCACACCCACTCGTAGTCGAAACCCTGTTTTCCAAGGATGATAGGGATCATGCACGTACAGGTGTTAAATGTCATACAATAAATACAAGCAACTAATATGCTGTCGCCGATGAAAGCAATTGGCACAGCTTTTCTAATGTATTCCAACGCCATTTTTTCTTTGCTAGGGGTAGAAATTAGGCGACGTGAATTTTGACACGCTGTAATGTTGAGAGAGAAATATGGTGCTCGTTTTTTTATGGTCAGGGGTTAATTTCGGACTAATAAGCTGATGGTTCACACTTCAGCATAACGGGTAAAATATGAAGCAAGTTTGCTTTGAATGGGCGAGGTTACACTAGAAAAATGACAGATTTTAGAGATTTATTACTTTGGCTGAACTTGTTATTGTCAGAAAATGAGAAAACGTGAGCTTCGATCGTACAATTTACTTGTATATATTTGTTGAAAGGCAATACACGGTTGATTTCGGTTATTAGGGACACTTTCTTCATCAGGGAATACGTTCATAGTGTTGAAGACATTTCTGAAGGTAAGATTAAATCTCGCGAGCCTACTCACATATCCCACAAAATTTTCCAAACATTACAAAATCCTAAATATTAGCATCTCAACAGCTGCTCTCAAAATTCGAACATGGTTTGTATTTAGCGAGCTGCTATCAGTGACAGCTCTCGAATAGTATCACGCGCATTTTTGCACGTGCTACATTGAGAACTACTACAGAGAGCATTTCGAGAGTTTCTCTCACATGGAAACGCACCTTTATTATTGGGACAACGTGCCTAGTCTAAATAATAAACACAAATCCACTATGTTGGAATTTGGTAAAATAAAATCACACACATTTGTGTGAATTTTTAATTTATAAGTTTATTACATTTTCCCCTAGTAATGAAACTATAATTTACATAACTTTGGGACATGCCTGCGGAAACATATTAATACATTTAAAAGTTTTGTTTCAATTTTTGAATTTATTTTTAGAAATAAAATTGAATTAAGCTGAAATTTGCATGAATTCATTTCAGATTTAATTGTTTCTATCATGGAGGAATTTCTGAAAATTAAAATTTAATGCGTGTATATATAATTATCTAAGCCCTTAAACTGTACATGAATACTTAATTAATTAGGGAATTAAGTGGTATGTGTAATGAGAGTGGGCATCATATACTTCCAAGACTAATTACAATGAAAATCCCTTCAGCACTGCATTGTCTGCATGTTTGAAAAACATTGTGTGATTGCCTTTCTACAGGGATAACCTCAAACCGTAATAAGCAGGGTGGGGCCCAGGGTTGGGTAGAAATCAAATTTTCTGATATCCCTTAAGGGAAAAACTAAATAAATGTCAGTGTAAAAATGTAGAAATTAACTTATAATTTTAACACGCTTCAATAAAAAAAATAAACGGTAAATTGGGCGAGGTTCGCTAGCCTACACGTATACATTCTGTTCTGAATTTTGGAACTAATTTCTTTTAACGTTCTAGTAAGAAAAGTTTTAAACTAATCCAATCTTTACATACGCAAAATGGGCAAATCGGTGAACTAAAATAGTGCCGGGTGCAATGGATACTGTACATAACATAAATAAAGCATTTTTTTAGGATACCAAAACACACGAATTTTTTGGAAAATTGATATTATATTTTACTATTATTGCATTGTTAGAAAAACATATACTAGCAAACTTTGTATGACATTTATAATGCAACACACAGATATTCCAAAAAAAACTTAACGATGTATCTGATAAAAAAAAATCAAAAGAGGTTTGTTTTAGATTGTGTCATGCTTGGACTTTTTAAACACCAAGTGCACTTACATTTATTATGAATATTTTTTCATCAAATCTCTATGTTAACTACTTCGCAGAGGCTCAATTTAAAAATGCCACACTCGATTAATTTAGAAAAGTGAGAACTTTGGCAACATTTTTAATACACTTTATTAATCGATAATGTTTCATAAAACCATACACTTTAGTAATTGTGAAAGCAGTTACGTGTTTTTATTATTACAACAAGCGAATACTATTGCGTGTATTAGCCTAAAAACCCCACCCTATAAATTATAAGTTAAATCCCAAACCAAACTCAGACCATAAATAAAGTCACGCAAACTGCAGTCCTCACAAACATTTGGCCAAATTTGAAAATATATCATTGGTTTAAGATTTATTATTGCTCTCTCCATATGCCGGCATACACATTCATATATGATCAATCCCAATTTGGATTTTTTGTGATACAATTCTGCAAATGTTTCATAATTATTACACAAATTACTGAAACAAAATGTTAATATCATGACTCGCATAAGTATGAAATTAATTTGTTGGACATTTAACCAAAGTTATCGTTTAAGCTTCGATATTGACAACTGTGAACTCGAAACCATTCTACACGTAGTTGGTATAAATTTCATCCAAAGGATAACCAATGCATATTTACCTATGCAAATAGGTCCACCTTAAATCTTTCGTAATTCTTAATATGTCAACACTAAGGGCGGCTACCGCCTACTTTCCCTTTCCTTATATAGCATATGATATTTTAATAAGCTAAAAAGTATTGACACTGCCTTCGAGGTGCGAGTGTACCAAATGACAGCATTGTTTATTACATAAGAACAGTGTAGTAGGTGTCTAGCGTAGGATAATTTTATACAGGACATATGTAGCTGAACAAACAAACTCCATTAAAAACGTGTTTTAGGACCGTGGTAATGCTCATACCTTATAAATAAGAAATATTTTAAGGTAGTCGTGAAGAGAATTCATTAACCATATAAGGAGATAGTTTCAATGAAGTCTTACTAAATCAATACAGTTACACTCGTTATGGCGAACATATGACACAATTAACAACACGTAGGTCTACCTCGAAGCCTCTGCAAATTACATAGCAAATATGCGTATGATAGCCATCTTTCAAATGCAATGTCAAAATCATTAGCGGTTTAAACGACCAACACAAGGTAATTTAGAAAAATGGCAAGTTGTAGCAACCTTGTTAGCATTAGATATCACATTGCATAATATATTGCAATAAATCTGCACGTTGCAACAATGGAAATTTGTAAAGTTTGCAACATTGCTCTAAATTACAATCGAAAGAATACAGTAGAACCACGGTTTATGAACGTCTGTCTACGAAAACTATTTGTTGTTTCGCTTCACGAACGATGCTTCAGTTCACGAACACATCTATCTGGACCACCAATCAAAGGTCCGAGTTTCTGCAATTGTTTTACTAGTTATAGCAAAACATATTTGTTAGGGATAAGGTTTACTAAATACAAGAAACAATTAAAATGTGTTATAATTTTCAAGGATTCAAATTAAAATCGATATTATTTTCAAGGATATTGCCTACGTTGCAAATATGGTAAAAGTTCGTCTCTTGTTTTATCCAAGCTAATAATTACAGATGCAATAGATGACAATCCATTGATGACGTCAATTTCAGACTCAAATCATACATATAATTAACAACAGAATAGAGTATAATAATACACATTTTCCTAATGGAAACAATGTTTGTTAAAGTAAATTTTTTAAACAGAATCTGCAAATGAACTTGATTCACAGCATTAGGAAAAACTGATTCGGTTCACGAACTTTTCTGTTTACGAACAGGGTCAAGGAACGGATTAAGTTCATAAACAGAGGTTCCACTGTAGTATATGCCATACCTCCCATTTATTTACAAAATATTAAATGCTTTTCAAGAGCTAATGCAAGATTCTTTGAAAGTACGTGTAATACAAAGTGGAAAAAATATTTTATACTTTAGGCACCTGTGGCGGTTTTAACAGGGAGGCAAATGGACATTGGGTCCAAATGGGGGGGTAATGTAATATTTCTGGGTGAAATGATTTAAAGTTATTTTAGTGTAGTCCATTTCACTCCATGAGTTCATGACAAATGAACCCAGGCCCCTTAAAAGTTGCAAAGATTTGTGAAGAAGTCACAGAAAATCAGATCGGTAACTAACTGAAAATAAAAGGAACAAAGACCCACATTTAAGTTTTCTGAAGATAAGTCTACCAAAAATAGAATGGAATATAAAAACATTAATAAGTTCATCTTGAACAGGTTGCCACCTTGGCCTTATAACCACCACTGCTTTGCACATTAAATATTTTCTTTAACATGCATTTCAAGTATTTTTTTGTGTATAATAGGTACTGATAAATATTTATAATAATGAATACGCAACAAAGGATATATACGAAGTAATATCTTGGGGTGGATTTTTAAACAAATACATTTCTTTGTAAAATTACTTATTGTTTAACTACTACTATTATGGAAACGAGGCTTATATGATGACAAGTAATATATTTGAAAGCTATGACAATTTGTCTATTGTTCGTTTACAAATGTCTGAATAAAACTATAAAGTTTGTACTGCAGCGTGCAAAAATAAATATGGGTTACACTAAATATCGACTTTTTTTTTAAATAACTACAAGTGAAACATGCAATACGGAAATTTCACAACAACTAGCTGTCAAAATCGTAAACGTGAGTTTATGCGTTTTCAAATTTTGTGCTAATGTCCTGTTTAATTCTCTCGGGTATCCACACCCTGCTACTAAGCACCATAATTTTTTAGTCCACATCAAAGGATGACAAGCCCGTGGCTCAACTGCAGTAAACTGTAAAATTTTAATAACAGTTTAAGGCTTTTTATATGATTTCCCCCAATGTAACCAGCCGTCGAAAACGCATCATTAAAAGAATAATTATGACAAATGTATGAATTTGGTGCGATGGACATTGTTAAATTTATTGCCATTCCCCAATGACATAGGGTTTCGTAGCTTTCAATGTCTTTCGAAAACTGGCAATTTGCCATTGGTCCTGCCTCGTCAGAGGTCCATTTGCATAGGGTAGACTCGCAAATGGGAGACGAAGGCTGAGCAGGTGCGAACAGGGTATAAAAGTGATACTGAAATGGCAAATGCGAGAGATAACTGTACATAAATGAAAAGGATGCTCTCAGCGGGAATTAACAGAGAGGATCTTTTTGACATTTTCCATCGAAAACAATAGAAGCGAGAATTCGATATTATGCCATGGAAAATCCTTCATCTCTCATGCTGTGTACACTTTATTCAAGGCAGCATTAACAAAACACCTTATCCATCACATAAAAAATGGTGAGGGTTTTTGTTATAGATATATAAATGCATAGGAAGAGAAATTCTGTATCTTTTGTAGACAGCCACCACACCCAAATGAATGAACACCTTTCATGGCACAAAAATTATGTACAAGACTAATATGCCAGAAAAATTGAGGGGATCCCCAGCCAGGAGGGGGTATAAATCAGTCAGAATATCACAACAAAATGTTTTAATACGAATAAAAATGGGGTTTCAGGACAGAATTGTTCGAGTCGTATACACTTTATTTGAATATTTGTATACGCCATGACCTCCCGTGTACATGTTTTCACTGGTTGCAAACAATGTATAGATTTGTATCTGATGCACATTTATATTTTTCAGAGCATCCAAGGAAAAACAATGATATTATTATTATTTTTACGATGGTGGATTTCAATATGCTCGATTAAAACTGCAAACACAAGTCCTCTATACTATACCCACGATGTTTGGAAACATTATAACTTGTTAACTGTATACATTGCCAGTTATCACTAAAAAGTACTAACAACAAAACACAATACAAGCCCTCAAGCATATTTAAAATAATGCTCCACTTGAAGGTCCACTTGAATATTTTTATATAGAATTATGCACGAAATATGTGTTAAATCAAATATATATTGTGTAGTAGTTTTGTACGATCACAGTATCACACGTAGAACCCAATAAAAATATTGCAACTTCGTGAAAAAAGCTTCGATTCAGATGAAATTTGTCACTTACATAAAACATTAGTGTAGGAACAAAAATAAATAATAAAATGCGCTAAAAATGTTTTCCGGCGACTTTGACACAAGCCCGGAATCTAGCGCGTCCTTCTTTGATTGACGAATCGATTATACGCGCTGGTCGAGTTCAATCCAAGTTTTCTTAATTCGTAGTTTCAAGTCTTCAACATTATTAATCTTCGATTTGTAAAACTTTTCCTGAAGAATTCTCCAAATTTTGTAGTCCACTGGATTCAAGTCCGGATTGTTTGGTGGCCAGTGGTTGGGTTCGATGAACTGTGGCATTTCCCGTTGCAGCAGCTCAACTGTTTCTCGAGCATGGTGAGCTTGTTGAAAAATTGAAAAATCCGAAATTTGTCGCATGTTCGGAAAAAGCTATTTGTTTCTACACTATTGCTCTATATATACTAAGTGCCAAATTTCATTTAAATCGAAACATTTTTCACGAAGTTGTGATTTTTTTTATTGGGTTCTACCTTTTTGTGACTCACATTATATATGTATTGAAATGGATTGTTTACAATGTATTAAGATGCCTTAAACCGTATTCCGCAATATAAAGTCTCACAGCAATACTATAACTCTTATATTGCAACTGAAATATAAGCTTATTACAATGCCCTTGCGATATCTTATCTCCATGTATTTTTGTCACCTCTGTTTAAACAATTGTATTTAAAATGCCAATAATTAAATTAATTTTATATTGTTTAGTTTTCAATATAGCAAGAAACTTCAGAATCTATAAAATCAAGACATGAAATTAAGCCCCAAATGATATTAAGGGAATTTAATTACGCTAATATGCGGTTTTACACCAACGCCTTTATAGATAAGAAGTGCTTTAAATACATTACTTGACACACAAATTTATAGTAGGTACCTTTATTCTTGTGTTGCTACGACCCATATTGACAAGGGCAATAAATTGTGTATAGATACCCGATTCTCTTGCTACAACAGATTTTACTACGTTATCTGACCGCTTGAAGGTGTAACCCTACCCAAACTCGTAGACAGACTAACCTGCTAACATGATACAATACTTTTAAAGGCACCCATAGGAAATTGCAAGGTACATGGTTACCATCATCATTTCCAATGTTTAATGGTGAAGTTTTCGGGAAATAGGCGGATATATACATGTGCAGTATTATAGAGATTCGAGGAATCTAGAAGGGCAGGGGATAAAAATCCATGGCAGAACGTAATTGCGCATACACATGCATTTGTTTTCTAGATAACAGTGGGTGTACTCATCTGGGAAATTCTACTTTTATATAGCAGTACTTTATAAGTGTGTTCATCAACAACGATTCCAGTCTTTCCATGGAGTCAACTGCTTGCCGATGAGTTTTTAGATTGTTAATATTGTTAATATTATCATTATCATTATTATTCATGGAAATTTCTTACGTCGTGAACTCGTGATCATAAAATTGGAGAAGAAAAAAACCGCTTCTTTTAAAGTGCTATAAACACAAGATTGAAGTTAGTCAATTCATTACATGTTTTTGAGAGCATGATGGCAACAAATTATTTAAAGAACATGTACATGTTATTTTACCTAAAAGATCATCATTTGAAAATTACAACGGGAATACACTGATAAACATGAGGCGATTTAGATACATGTAAACTTGAGATGTCGTGATATTGGATTGTTTTAATAGCATTTCTATAATGCTTTATTGACCAAATAAGCCATAAAGTGCATTGGCGGTTTGTATTTTTAATTCTATATATAAGTGCTTGAAACTAGAAAAAAATATTGGTAAAGCCGGGTCCACACCAACAAAAGCACGGAGCAAAAGCAGGCAACACGAAACATCAAAATATGCTTCTAAAAGCAGAGGTGTAAAAACCAAAAAAGCAGGAAAAACTGGGCAAAAGTTTTGAAATGATGGCGCTCCTACCAAGCCAATGGGGGTAAACCTCGACCAGCATGCTTTTGAAAGCAAAAAAAGTCCAGAAGTTTGCTGAAACATTGGGACTAAAACTTGGTAATTAAAATTTTATCGAAAACATTTTTTCGAAAACCTTGCCTCTGCTTAATGCTTTCGTTGGTGTGGAGTATAGGCTTAGGAATACATTACATTTTTTAATACTATTCGAATACAGAATTTATCTAGCCGGAATTTACTTTAATACTTTCACATTAAGTTGTGATGACAACTATCACAAATTTTAAACGAAAATTGAGCGAAAAGAATCAATCTTTATAAAGTGTTTGAATCGTACATTAAACATCGCTCAAATAAAATTACAAATACTAAAAATTGTTCACAATAAAATATACCAGTGTATGTGCTTCAAAAATTTCCAGTCTTACGAGATTACACGAGAAAAATGTCATGGCACTGCTGCAGAGGCGCCACCTGTTCCTCAGAGATTCGCTTTTTATACTCGTCTTTAAAATAAATGGTTTTAAAAATAGACTCTACCAACCATCGCGAACATGGCAATTTGTCTAATTGCGATTAAACGCTAGACAATTATTGTGAGTGTATACGTATTTCTATCGATACATATATAATGCAAAAACTACTAAAATAACAATTTTCCTTAACATTGCTGGAATTAATTTTGCTCCACCCTTGGCCTTCGTTTCTGCACGCAAATCTACGTTTGAGTTAGTCTAATCCCCCCTCCGTCAATTTTTTGTTGGATTGTTCGTTTTTATGTGCACTAATGGGTTATTTAAATGCAGGTTCTAATTCCTAGAAACATGAACGAGGAATTATGATGATTAGCCATTTTACGTCATTGGCAACTTTTGTACGTGGCAAGGTCCTCTAATATCAATTCCGTTGA
The DNA here is from genome assembly GCA_034698625.1 of Julus scanicus. NCBI lineage: Eukaryota > Metazoa > Arthropoda > Diplopoda > Julida > Julidae > Julus > Julus scanicus. The sequence continues at coordinate 5,044 of JAQGBW010000913.1, read as the reverse complement.
TGACAAACACAGATTACAGCATTGCTTAAGTTGGTACAACATACTGGAAAAATTTATGCACTGACGCATACAATTTAACCTATTTTTGCCCACAACAAAATTAAGATACATTATATCGATACGCTTATACAAGTGCATTTATTGGCCTGGAAAAATTTTTGTGCCCACAGCATTATTCAAAAATGCTTTCTTTTTCACATTTAAGTTATCAATTTAAATGGTTTAAGCTTCAGTAGTTTTGAATAAAATTCTGTAGCCAACAAATCGTCGATAAAGTATGATATTTCCAAAATTTTGGCTTCAGGAATTATGCTTAGAAATGGAATATCGAAGAACCACACGTCACAAGGAGGGGCTGAACCAGAATAAAGATATACAGTATATCGCATTTAAGCACGCACTATTTTAAATAAAATTAATAATAAAATAGTGTAAACATTTACCATATCGCTAGCCCATTTACAGACTTAATCGTTGTACATAATATCAACTTCCCAGAATTTCTAGACCGTTACGTCCGGTAAATTTCTCCAATTTACACAATAATTTTGTCTTCATGAAATGGTTCTCGGTTTCGTGTTAAACACACATAACACCTTAATTTGTTTATCCACTTTTTTCAAAAGGTACGAAAAAACCCACCAAAATTATATCGATCGCATGCACACCATATTTCTCTATAGCACAGGTTTTTCACCCTATTTCCTCATAGCAATATAAATTGTGGTTTTTCCATGATTTTCAATAAAATACCTTCTCTGTGAATTTCCTTTCGCAACACCCTTTTGATATTTGCACAGATATCAACGTCGTAATTAAGCTTAACTTCGCTAATAAAGTTGCAAAATTGGTGCACGGAGCTTCAAAAGCATCATTATATAATTTGTTTTATGGCCCGGGTGCGGTCCTGAGACAAGATCCAAGATAGAGGAAAAGTCGTATGAAAGTATCGCAGCAGGAAGCTTAATTTGTCTGCGGGTTATAATGTACTGAGTCGATTACCTCCATTTCCTAATCTATCCATGAGTAATGTATCATGAAACAGCCTCATCAGCGTGATGCAGATACACCTATACTTAAAAAATGTATTGCGATCCCCTGGAAGGCACTTGGTAACGATGTCTTGGAGGGATAAATGTATCACAATTACGGTCTCATTCATCGCCAAAACAGGGCTGAAAAACATATCATTTCATAGCAAAATGATTACTTATAAACTGAAAAACGGGACAAATGTTAATCGAGACAAAAGTTCCTAAATAATCAGGATGCCCGTCTAATTAACTGGCAGCGAAACTTTTAAATAAAGAGCACTAAGAAATTCTGATGAACACTGTTATTTGCTCCCTGAAATATTTTTTATACGAAAAAGAAGTTTTGTAAAAAAATATATATTCCATCTGTATACTACCAGATGAAATGTGGCTTTCTAATGTCTAGAACCGACCAGAGCAAACACTACGGAAGCAGAGTTTTGGAAACATGTTTACGATAAGTTTGCTCATCATGTGCGTGTTTCCAGCGAACATTACGGTGTTCGATCTAGAGGTGGTCAGGATCAAAGAAAACAATGTTAGCTGTTCATGGCGCTCTCCAGAACAGAAGACAGTTTTTGACTATGGGCCTTAATAAAAGGCCTTGGCAAGCATTTTCTCAGTTAAGAAATGATTTTTTGATTTTTGGACTATATTTGGACAAAGGGGCCATTCAAAAATTATGTCACACCTAGGGGGGTGGGTGGGTTGTTTGTTTTTTGTGACAATTATGACCAAGGGGTGGGGGGTGATTCGGTAATGTGACATCACACAATCAAAATTTATTTCAAATGGTAAAAAATAAGCGGTAAAATTTTTTTTTAAATTTTTTTAACATTTGAAATTTTAAATAGCAGTCGGGAAAAAAGATTTGGGTCCTGTAGTGACTTACAACTTTCTTCCCGATAAAATTATAAAATAATAGAGAATTATTAAAAATAATTGGGGGAGGGGGGGACAAATCGACGGGTTGTGACATAATTATGGATGAGGTGTAGTAAAATATGTGACAATTGTGACAAAGGGGTGGGGGTGTTTAAAAAGAGGAAAAAAAGGGTGACGTAAATTATGGATCACCCCAAACCTCTTTATCGAAAATATGTTTATGATCTAACCCCCTCATTATAGCAACCAAAGCATATTGCACCAGCTTCCCCCAACACTCCATCAGGTGAAACTAATACTTTGTCTACTTACTAACATAAATAACCTGCCAGCTATTTGGCTGACCTATTGGGTCACCAGCATATTTGCCACTACACAAATTCCTGCAGCATCAGTTATATAACTCCACTTATGTAAATAAAATAACTATAAAATTATGAATAGATGTGCTGAGTCACATAGTGTTGTTACTAATTTCTTGGTGTTCAAGAAACCAGGTTTCGACAAATTCGTTTGCAAAAACCCTGTTTCTGTTTGGGGCCATTCAAAAATTATGTCACACCTAGGGGGGGTGGGTGGGTTGTTTGTTTTTTGTGACAATTGTGTCCAAGGGATGGGTGAATCGTGACTAAGGGGTGGTGGGTGTTTAAAAAGAGGCAAAAAAGTGTGACATAATTTATGGATCACCCCTTTCGTGTTTGCTCTGGTCTGTATTTGAGGTATAATGCCTGGTTCACAATGCATCGACCGACGTCTTTTTCTGACCGTCACTTGATCCGCGCATGCGTGTCAGTCTACGTGATGACGCGTTTATGACGAATTGCGCCGGATCGAAAGACGTCGAAAAAGTTTGAAAAGATTCAAACTTTGGACGTCTTTGACGGTCAAACAATTAAAAATTTGTACTAAGCGCCACCTAGCGACAGAAAATATTTTGGGGGCTATGGCTGATCTGACGGCGCTTTATTTAGTAGGCGTTTGGACGTTTGGACGCCGGTCGGTCCATTGTGAACCAGATTGCGCCGGGCGTCAAAACGTGTGACGTTTTTCTTCAAAAAATCAAGCTCCGCCTCGACCAACGGACGACGTTGGTCGAGGCATTATGAACCAGGCATAAGATCACTACGATTTTGTTAAAAATATATACCGTATATAAATTTCAAGTATAAAACAAAAGGGAAGTAAATTTTGCAAATACATACTGCCAGGATAATATGGCACTAATTTAGAATTGTGACAAGAAATTTATTGAATACCTTATTTTAAAACCGCTTAATTACATTTCTAATGTCGAATTTTAAATAAACCGATGGCGAATTAAAACAAATTTACACCGCACGATAGAGAGGCATGCATCAGACCTATCAGAAATAAGGGTCAAAGGACGTCAATCTACCAGTTTAGCTCCACACATTACAGACAAAATCATTGATAGTGGCGGACTGGCCAGGGTGTCAGTTTGCTTGATGGCAATTAAGTGGGTCCCTAATGAGGTTTTCTCCCTTAATGTGATTAGCCTTATATAGTTGTGTTTGCCCCTACCCAAGGCGGTATGTGTCATCACATTATGGGGGGAAGGGTCCATAATCTTACGGTGGACCTTATGTCCACCATATGAATCTTATGTGTTTATAAAATTAATAAACAAGTTTGAAAAATGTCCGTTATTTTGCACACGCTGTCAGCAGGTGGCAGCATGAGATAGGCAAGTTGTGAGTGCAAAAATTCAAATAATAATTTAAATTAAAAAATCTACTAAAGTGAAAAACGACAAGCGAATGAATGTGCTGATTTATCAAGCAATTTTAAACAATTTTTATTTTTAGTTAACCTCTTTTCGTTTGGCTGTGGGTGTCGTTGCAAATTTACCCATTGAAAAAGATAGGGTTTCAATCCCCCTTAATGCAAAAAAATTGCGTTTTTACCTTAGAATAATCGCGTTTTTATCTTACAAAAATTGCACTTTCAACGCAAAATTGCAATTCCCCTTTTATATTTTGTCTATTCGGCCTGAATTTAGTACAATTTTTTGTATTTCGAGGGGTAGGGGGTGGGAGTATTTATCCCTAAGATTCAGTCCTCATATATATATATATACGACTTTGCCACTACCATTTGCTCATTCTTCTGAAATGGTCGACTAATGCATGGCGAAAGTAAACAACCTGCTAAGCTTATACCTGCGTGTTCTCAGAATTTCACAAGAAACTGCATCACATGCAGCATCAGTTTCATTCAACACCAAAACACGCCAAAAAGTTAACTTCTCGCTGTTTTTTTTTTCATTTGAAATAGGAAGCGAGTTGCTTTGTTAGCTCCCATGGTACAATAGCGTAAAAAACACGTTGAAACCTCCCACACGTTCAACTTGTAAATCATAAAACAGGCGATGGACCGACATCCCATCATTTCGAAGCAGCTTCTGAGAATCCTTCATGCATTTATCGTGGCCAGGCAACCTGTGTCACCACCCACGCTGATTTGATTACAATTATCGACTGATTTAATACGATTCACCGAGGGTATACCTATACACCTAGACAATCCAATTAGATGCGGTTGAAAAATAACACTATTTAAGGCTAGTTAATCCAAAGCGAGCATAATTGGCGCAAGCAGCTGTCATTAATCACGGCTAACAATCATTGGGAAACTGTTTTCGGAAATTAGATGTGTTTGCCGGTTAGGTAAAAACGGTTACAATTTCTAAGAAAATTTAATATGTATTTCTCTGAAACGAGCGTCGCATATCCGGGGGCGGATTAACCAGAACTTTATTTATGAACAAATTCACTGCACTTTGGTTTGGGCGTGTCAACCATGCAATAGAAAAACACTTTTCGCAACAATAACAAAAGTTCGTTTAATCTGTTTACATGTAGTTATACTAGGTACATTTTTATTGTCGTAATCGAATTAACAAACCATGATTTGAAGAACTTATAATAATAATAATAATAATAATAATAACTTTTCCTCAACGAAAACATACTTAAGATCACAGTCAAGTGAATTTTATCTTATAGTTCAACTCCTTCTAAGGGGGATGGATCACAACCCTATCACTTTCAATGGGTGAAATTTTGAAACACAATTTCAGATAAACAGAAAGAGATTAAATAAAA